>JACEGR010007887.1:0-43282 GCA_014170235.1 Listronotus bonariensis
TTCATTTGTATTATTTGCATTTAAATTTAACTTAGGTTGCATAGGAACATTAGTTACTTTACAATCGTTCATTCCAAATTTTATCAAAATTTTTGTTATAAAATCCTTTTGATGTATAAATAGACAATTATCTTTTCTTTCTATAGTAAGACCAAGAAATTTAAAAACTGAATTGTTTGTAAGATCTCTCATTTCAAACTGTGACATTAATTTATCTTTAATTTCTTTTAATTTTGTCATTGATTTTGAAACTAAAATCAAATCATCAACATGAACTATTAAGTACATAAAACTATTAAAATATAAACATGGATCTACATTAGACCTAGTTAGACCTATATCATGTAAATAATCATTAAGTTTTTCATACCAACATTTTGGAGCTTGGCGTAAACCATATAAAGCTTTTTTAAGTTTACACACAGAGTTGTCACTTTTCACTTCGAGACCTTCAGGAATGTCCATAAAAACTGCATTATTAAGCTCTCCATTTAGAAAAGCACACTTTACATCTAGTTGATTTATAATCATATCTTCTTCTACACTGAGAGAAAGTAACAATTTAATAGTCATCATACGAGCTACGGGCGAGTACACTTCTTCACTTAAATCACTTTGTTTAAATCCACGTGCCACTAAACGCGCCTTTTTCACTTGCTGTCCATTAATTTCTTTTTCTTTAAACACCCACTTAGAGTCTATCACTATTTCATTTTTGGGTCGTTGCACGATCTCCCATGTATCATTCTTTTCCAATGCCTCCAATTCACTTTTTATTGCCTTGTCCCAACCTTTTCCTTGCTTGATTGCTTCTTGGTATGTCTCTGGAATATTCGGTGACATATCTCCTATAAAAAGTGCTGTCATTAAATTGACTTCATAGTCTTCATATCGTTTAGGTATTTGTACTTTGCGACCTTTTCTAGTCTTTGTCTCTTTTTCTTCTTCACAATTATTTTCAAGGTTATTTTCTTCTTGTTTTTGTTCATTTTCTTGTTTTTCTTCAAAAATATCTATCTTTGTCTCTTCTTTGCCATCTTTCTTGAATTTTTCGGTTTCATCAAAAATTACATTTCTTGCTACCACTACTTTTTCTTGTTCAGGAACCCACAAGCGATATCCATTGTTAGTGTACCCTATAAGAAACATTTTCTTGCTTCTTGGATCGAGTTTACCATTTCGATTTTCTTTAGGAACATAAACATATGCCTGACAGCCAAAAACTTTAATTTTATTTAAATTGGGTTTTTCTTGATACCAATATTCAGCTGGTGTAACATTTTTGGGTAAAGTTGACGTTTCTGTTCTATTGATTAAATAGACTGCTGTTCTTATTGCATCAGACCAAAACATCTTTTCAAACTTTGCCTCAAATATAAGACATCTGGCCTTTTCCATAACAGTTCTATTAAATCTTTCCGCTACCCCATTTTGCTGCGGAGTATGTGGTATGGTATATTCTATCTGTATTCCCTTTTGTTTACAAAATGTTTGAAAATCTTTACTAGTGTATTCTCCACCGTTGTCACATCTTAGGCGTTTTATCTTGTTGCCAAATTTATTTTCTACCATTTCTACATAATTTTTAAAATTTTCAAGAACTTCATGCTTATGAGTCATTAAATAACAAACTGTAAAATGTGAATAGTGGTCGATGAAACTTACAAAATACTTTTTATTATCATAACTTGTTGGGGTTATAGGACCACATACATCTGTAGACACTACCTCCAGAATACCTTTTGGTTTACGTTCATCTTGAATTGTAAGGTACGGATCTTGTCTCTGCTTTCCTTGTAAACAAATTTCACAAATTTTTGTAGTAGGATATTTACACGAGTGTCCCATACGTCTGTGCCATAAATCTTGATCAGTTTCTGTCAAATTTATCTCGTTTGCTGGTTTCACCTTAAAATTTAATATATATAAATTTCTTTCACACTTTCCTTCTACTAATATTCTGTTGTTCCTAAATATTTTTACTTTTCCATCATCAAATATTATTTTCTGTCCTTTTTCCTCCATCCTTTTTACTGATAAGAGGTTATATGTTAGATTTTCACACTCTAACACATTTTCTATTCTTATTTGTGTTCCTTCTTCAGTTTCCACCAGTAACGTGCCTTGTTTCTTTGCAATAACAGTTTCTCCTGCTTTTGCTACATTTATCTTGTAGTTAACATCCTTTATGTCATATAAAAATTGTCCAGAATTTTTATTTACCAAGTGGCTAGTTGCCCCACTGTCCACTACAAAAGTTAAATTATTCCTATGGTCACAACTCATAGCTTCTTGAGTGATAAATGCAATTTCTTGACTATCCTCTTTGTCATCATCTGCTAAATTGCACCTTCTAGGTCCTTTATACTCAAATCTTTGTTTCAATTTCGGGCAGTCTGCTTTCTTATGTCCTTTTTCATTACAATTGTAGCATTTGTAAGGAAATTCTTTGGGCTCATTCTTAACAAAATTATTTCCTTTATTTTTCTTCCAATTTTGTTTACGAGTAAAGAAAGCTTGACTATTTCCATTTGATTCCTCTCGATTTCTAGACTGCCTTGATTCTTCCATCAACAGCTTATTTTTCACAAAGTCTAGAGTGACATTTGAAGTTCCTTGACAAAATAAAATGTCTATTGCTGTGGTGACTGTCTGAAAACTATCCGGCATGGCAGATAATAACTGAGTTATGATCTCACAGTCTTGTATGCTTCCTCCACAATTTTTCAATTCTGACACAGTTTTCTCAAATTCTAGTAAAAAATCATTCAAAGGTCCTTGACTATACTTCATAGTTCTTAGTTTTCTTTGTAACTCTACTTGGTTAGCAATGCCTCTTACTTGATATGTTCCCTTCAATTCAGCTATCATTTCCCTGGCTGTGGCCTTGCTTTTTACTATTTCGAGAACGTTGTCGGCTATGCATTGTACTATTAAATTTCTTGCCTTGATGTCATTCTTCTTGAACTTCGATAAATCAGGCTCACTACTTGGTACTTCTTGTTCCAGAACCTCCAACACACTGTGGTGTTCCAAGAGCATTTTCATTCGAAATTCCCAGTTAGAGAATCCACTGCCATCAAACGGCTTCACGTTTAGCTGAAGAGCCGCCATTGTTCAGCTTATTGTTACCACACTTTTTCCAGACTTTTCAACAATTTCCCGCTTTTCTCCTACCTCCTGGGCCCATAACCTATTAATTTTCAGGAGTTGCAGTGTCCTTTACTGCGTGATTAGGAGAAAAAGACTTCATTGCTTGTCCAAAGTGGATTTATTTTCTTTAATTCTTTTTACATTGCACAATACAAACGACAACCATTTTGCCAAGCAATCCAGTACCTGTTGAATATATGTTAATACTCAAAACTTATTTCTACATTAATTGTTTCACATTGTTCTAATACTAAAACTTATTTCTATAAACTATGGCTTTGCTTAGGTATACAACCAACGTTACGCATTACGTGTGTACTTAAAATATAATGTTATAATTCGCCAGTAATCCATTTATATTAACAATGTGGTATTTTAAAAAAATATTAAATAACAATATAAGTTTTAAAATATAAAATTTAATATTTTGTTTTTTTTTTTCAAAGAAAGGTACCTAATTAAATTTCCTAATCAGTTTTCAATTATACCCTATATGTCCCAAATTTAACAAAACTGAATATATCTGCCGTTCCTGTGTGAAAACGCAACTAACTATATTTTTTAAAAACACGTTCCCTATATAAACGTTATTCTATGCATTATTTATTCTACCTTAGCATGACGTCCCAACTTCATTGACGCAACACACAATAAAGCTAGGACGTTGTTAACTTGGGAGAATAGATAAATAATGCATAGAATAACTGATAATATATATGCATATACTGTAGTAGTGTAGGCCAACATTTTAAAAAAATGTAGTTAGATCGTTTTCGTTAGTGCCTACTGTCCATGAGAAGCGTTCTCGTGGATAATAATTCAGCGTTGTGGATTGGCGGGAAAAGCATTTGAAATTTTTACTAACCAATCACCACGCTGAATTATTATCCGCGAGCGGAAACCGCTTTCTGAACATCCGGCTTAACTAAGGACAGCAGTGGTAATTTGGAACCATGTACCAACTGTTGTAAAAGAATAGTAATTTCGAGAAATTACAAATAAAAAGTTTCCTCTATGTAATAAACAAGCAATATTAGTTACTGCATGTTTACATGTCCGTATTTAGTTAGATTGTCTCTTCGTCACATTGCATATGTGTTACATGTTGCTTTAGCTCAACCGGTAGGTATATAACAAATAAGGAACCAGTTATTTATGTACATACCTATGTACAAAGCTTTATAATGGTTTTTGAATCAAATGAAATAATTATTTAATTACATTTATAGTTTAATTATAACTTATGCATATTGATATAATCTAATAAACTTTTTATAACGTACAGTCCTTTTTGTTTCCTCCTTAATTCTACGCCACTGATCTGCCTAAAATCAAACATGGCCGGAAATGGCCCGGACTTGACGTCACAGCCAGGCTAGCCAATATCATGACGAATGTCGCGACCTTATCTCATCAATCGACTTTGGGTAAAAGGTTTAAATGTGATCAGTGTGATTATCAGACTCTTTAGAAAAGCGCATTTAAAGATGCATCTTCTCCGGCATAAAAATCCCGAAGATGTTAAGAAGTTTAAATGTGATCAGTGTGATTATCAGACTATTCGGAAAAGCGAATTTAAAGATGCATCTTCTCCGGCATAAAAATCCCGAAGATGTTAAGAAGTTTAAATGTGATCAGTGTGATTATCAGACTTTTCGGAAAAACAATTTAAAGATGCATCTTCTCCAGCATAAAAATCCCGAAGATGTAACATTTAAATGCGAGTAATGCAATTTTCAGACTCTTTATAAACGTGCATTAAAGGTGCATCTTCTCCCTACATAATTTTTTTGTATCTAGCTTAGTTTTCAAAAAAGAAAAATGAGATGCCACTGGACCCAATAATAACAATCTGGTTAAGGCTAAAGAAGCGCCATGTTGATTTAAATAAATGCAGCATTATTGGAAAAAAGCTTCGGGTGCCCAACATACGAAAAATATGGCACAATGTGCACACGTTTTTACACAGTGGCGTATTTACCAAAAGGCTGAGTAGGCTGAAGCCTAGGGCGGCATTTTTAGGGGGCGGCAGATTTACTACTTATAAATAATTTGGTGGATTTGGATTTTTATTTTGTACGTAGAAATGAAAGTGAGGACTTTTTTTTTTGCTCGTCAAAATTATTTTTGGATAGGATAAAAATAGGGGCGGCGCGAAAATAATAGCCTACGGGCGGCAAATGTGTAAATGCGCCTCTGTTTTTACAATAATACTAGTATTTTTTGTTAATTATTGTTTTAAGATTATTTTAAAAATTATTTTTCACTTTTTATTATAATGTTCTTTAAAAGCGTGTTTTTAGTTTTTTTAAACAATTATTATTTTTTACTCTTTAGTTTTACATACTAATGTCTAGCGCCTACCGGAGCATTGATCACGAATCGCAGCACGAGTGTTGTAATATGCAGAAAGAAGGGAAAATATGGTGAATTCAGGTTGGCTTTTTAACGAAAACTGGCTTTAACCAAAGACAATTGTAGTTTCACTATAGACTCCCAGAACAATGCTAAATTTTGGCATCAGTTTGGACGCTGGCTTGGCTGAATTTATGAAGCGGCAAATTATACGTCCTGTTTAAGTGTGTACTCGATGGATACCCGCTTCATAAATTCCACGAAGCGAGCGTCCAAGCTGATGACTCAAAACTTAGCATTGTTTTGGGTGTCTATAGTGAAACTACAATTGTCTTTGCTTTAACTAACGAGAACTAACCAGAACGTCGACTAAACATTCTTTCCTCCGTATACCAGAAATCATCAATTCGGCAACATTCGGGATCAATACTCCGGTAGGCGCTAGACGTAAATGTTTCACTAGGTGCGTTTTATTGCTGCTTTTCCGGAATCACAGCAACATTTTTACTTTGAATAAAGGCGAATTCATTTTCCGGAATATTATGTCTGATCTGATCAGCATCTGGTCCGGACTATGTACTGACCGCCCATGACCATTGCCCTTATAAGGCGGCATAGTCAGGCGCAGTCACATTTAGCAAAATAAATTCCTCTTATAGTAATAACACAAAAATAATCAGTACCCAGAAAAAATTGTGAATAACTTACAGTGGAACTCCCCTAACTTAAACTTCCGTAAGTCGAAAAATTCCCCAAGTCGAACATTTTTCTTGATCAGGAAAATTTTATCAATTTCATAATGTTATTTGATCTCTCTAAGTCCTAAGTCAAATTTGTATTTCACGAATATTTCTATAACTCGAACTAATTTTTACGCGACATCAGGCCTAACTCGAATTTTTCGGGAAAGTACTTGTGTATTTCGGGGTCATTGTTCAATTTACTGCATGCACGGTGTTATTAATTCCAAACAGGGAAAACTATTATTGGCACAGTGTACGTTTAGTGAGTTGAGGGCGATTGTTTAGTGAATTTTAAGCGATAAAGATAAAAATTAAATCTAATTGCTAGTGGAAAAGAGCGAAAAAAATATATTGCGAAACAATTTCTTGTCTCACTAAATGAACAAAGAAAAATAGACCAGTTTAACACAAAAAAATATTTTTTTTCAAGTAAAAATACAAGTTGTAACTATATACAGCGTGTCTTCGGAAGTTCGTATCAAAGTCGGTCTATATAGGGTCGCGACATTTGACCATATTGCTTTGACGTGTTATGACGTCACATCTCCCATTTTTCGGCCATGCTGTTCAGTGCCGGAGATATACAGTTTTTTGTATTATTGGAATTACATCTTTCAACAAATATCACTTCCAAAACAATGCAAAATGAAATGCGCAAATTCTAGACGCCACTGGATTGATCATCAGCTTTGATTTTACCCAGTCTTGCCAACTTTTCTCCGTGGAGTGCCGTTCCTTGCGTCCCCGACCTCGAACCGCCTAAAAGTTGAGGATGTGTCGCAACCTTATAAACTAACCTTGGTTCTTATCATATGGGAAACTTTGTAATTATTAACTTTACGAAAATATATGCTTCTACATAAAAAGTCCTGCTTGATGAGAAAATACATTTCCACAAAAATCATTGTATGTTAGATGTACAGGGTGGCCTAAAAATACTTTACCAAATTAATATACAAGGTATTTCCTAACTACGGTACCAAACTTTAAAGGGTGATTTCTTATGTCATTTTATGAAGAAAAGTTCATATAAACATATGTCCGGACTTGCTTCGTTTCTGAGATACACTGCGTTAATTATTTTTTTAAGTATGTTTTTTTTCAATATCTTAAATACGAAGCCAGATACAAAAAAATATACTTTACTAGAAAGTTGTATTTTTAGTTGCTTTATAGGAAAAAATATAAAAACTACATAAAAAGTCAGTAGCGCCCTGTATCTTAGATACAAAGCAACTCCGGACATATGTTTATAGGAACTTTTCTTTATAAAATGACATAAGAAATCACCCTTTAAAGTTTGGTACCGTAGTTAGGAAATAATTCTTTATTTTAATTTTGAAACAAGTAATTTTTAAGCCATCCTGTACATCCAACCTTTAAAGATTTTTGTGGAAATGTATGTTCTCATCAAGCAGGACTTTTTATGAAGAGACCCTTTTTTCGTAGTTATTAATTAAAAAGTTTCCCATTTGGTAATAACTTCCTAAGACACGCTATATGTATCAGCTTTTGTTTGTATTAATAAAAGTTTGTATTTTTATTCGACATATTTTTCTGTAACTCGAATTTTCCGCAACTCGAATATTCGATAAAGTGCGCCATTCGCGACTGAAAACAGCGTTAATATTCGGTTAATTTATTGGTAAAAATGGTAATTTTCCAGAAACTGGCGGCAACTCCGATTTTGACGAAATTTACTGTACGTGGGAAGTGCTGATCACGAATCTGAAAGAATTATTTGGCGGATACGTTGTTCTCGAGATATCCATCATCAAAGTTGGTATTTGAACTAAGCTTATTTTCACTATATTCCTCCTCTTCTTGCAGACAATTCTGATTTAAAGCCAAAGTATCACACACTATTTGATTTTCACCTTTAAAACCCCGTTTTTCTACGTTTTTTACATTATTTTTGCAATAAATTGCGTGGCTTTTCTTTGACAATGCGGCAACCATACATACACATAGAGCTTCATGGCACACTGGGATTGAAATGATTCAAAGTATAGCTATGCAATTTAATGCAAAAATAATGTAAAATAGGTAAAAACGGGGTTTTAAGAGGTGAAAATCAAACATTTTGTGACACTTTAGCTTTAAATTAAGAATTGTGTTCAAAAAGAAGGGGGAATATAGTGAAAATATGCTTAGTTCAAATTTGAACTTTGATGATGAATATCTCGAGAACGAAACGTTTCCGCCAAATAATTCTTTCAGATTCGTGATCAGCGCCCCAAAAACCCCGTATACCAAATTTCGTCAAAATCGGAGTTGTCGCCGGTTTCCTAGAAAATTACCAAAGGAACGTAACGGAACATTGCACAATGTCTCATAAACGCCCGGCAAAGCTCCGTAAAAACATTAAGGTCTTTATCAATTAAAAATTAAAATATCCCAATCTGGATAGGTAACCAAAGAAAAATACACCGGTCAGTTGCTAAGAAATTTCCGGCTATATCTGAATTAAGCAGCAAAATTGTAAAAAAACATAAATTTCTTAGAGGAATACATCCTATTATTGTACAGAATTTTCCTATCGCGGGACATTTTTTTTGGCGTTCTAAAATCAGATTAACTTTTTGAAATAGTCATATTTGGATAAACATACATCTGCTTTTTGTCCGATAATCGAACGTTTACTTAGCCCAAATTTTCACTATAAACAACAAGGGACCATAAAAAATGTGTTAATTGTTTGCAGCCCAATTATTATTTAAAATTTTATTATGGAAAACTTTGACAACGAAAAACATCACCAGTTTCAAAGGAAATCGGCGAATTGTTGATAAAAAATTTACTTGACGAAGTAAGATGCAACAAAGAGGCTTCGGTAACATATTCTACATCTCCCATTCAAGACGAAAAGCCTGTGGCATTTGATAATTATTGCTCCACAGAATCAATTAAAAAAGAACAAGAGGATGACCTTAATGATGTATTTTCAGAAGATAGAACAGCTACTTGTTCAAAAATTAAGATAGAGCCAGAAATAAGTGTTTTTGATACTAAACAGTTCACAAATAGTGCTAACAAAGATGAAAAATCCATTTTAAATCCTTTTTTCGGCGATTTCGACAAGTAAGTTGGTATCAGTTGTATGATAATATATACAGGGTGCTACAGAGTGTTGTTAAACAATTTAAGGGGAGATTCAACATCTCAAAATGAAAAAAGATCATCGCCTTCTAGATGCTAGAATTGTACTAATGGCTCATTCTAGTACAATTCAAAACATCTAGAAGTTGTGGTTTTTATATACATGGGTCTGACATGTTCAGTTTTTATGATACGGTAATTGTCTAGAAAGTTGCCGCAACTCCGATTTTGAAGAAATTTGATATACAGGGGTTTTTGGGGCGCTGATACGAATCTGATTTTTTTTTTTTCGGGAACGTTTTGTTCTTAAAGTATTCATTATCAAAGGTAAAAATCAAACTAATCCTATTTTCACTATACCCATTTCCCCTTCTTTTTGCATGCAATTCTTGATTTAAAGCTAAAGTGGCCCACAATATCTGATTTTTTCCTTTTAAAACCTTGTTTTTCTATGTATTTTACACCTTTTATCAAATAAATTGGGAACATAGATAACCTACATTTAGATCCGCAGTGGCAAGAAGCATTTTTCCTATTTTTACTACCGCGCGCAGTGGGTGGACGAACATGCGCACTTAAAAGCCGTGGCAAAATACAAACACCGGCACCCCGTACCCTTCGTCCGCGGTCTGACCGTAACGCTCATTAGCTACCGTACTTCGAACAGATGGCGTCCTGGCCGTCAACAAATTATTTCTTATAATGCGAATAGTTTGTTTGGGTACGGGTGCGTTTACCCTCAACTGGCTTGCGTACAAACCGGTTTTTTCGCCCATGAAATGTAACTTTTGTTTCGCGCAGGTTATAACATTAGCAATCCATCGAGATCAGTGATTGGGAAGGGTTCGCTTAAGGGGCCCACAGATGGTCAATATTATTGCGCAAAATATATTGTACAATTTTATAGCTGTTCGTGGTTTATATTGAGAGCTTGTACAATATATTGTGTCAATAAAACATAGTTTGATTTTTATTGTCCAATAGTGATAGCAATAGAGAAAGAAATATAGTTTTTTTCTTATTTTCAAACATATTTCAAGCAGCTGCTTTTTTCTTATCCATGTTTTAACCAGTAGCTACAAAACAAAACTAGTTATTGTGCAATATATTAAATATATACATTGCGCAAATATATTGCACTTTTTGGGGACGACTAGCAATATTACTGTACAATATTTTGCCCAATAATATTGATCGTCTGTGGACCATTTAAAAACATAGAAAGCTATGCAAAAAACTGTCCCGGCGCATTCACCATAATTGATAACGATTGAAAAAACCTATGAAAGTGAAGCTATGCAATTTAATTCATAAAAACTGCAAAATACGTAGAAAAATAGTGTTTTAAACGGTGAATATCAAATATTGTGTGCCACTTTAGTCTTGAATCAAGAATAGAGTAGGTGACACCATTCTGGGAAAGGCTATTGTTATAAAAGATCTTGGTGTACTTTTTGACAGGGAACTTGGCTTTATTTATCACATTGAGTATATTATGAATAGGGCCTTAAAAATGTTAGAATTTATTGAAAGATCATTAAGAAATTTTTCGGATGTAAAATGTTTTAAAGTACTATTTTGTTCATATGTCAGATCTATTTTGGAGTATGCATGCCCGGTATGGGCACCATACTATAAAACGTATGTTGATCAGATTGAGCGTGTCCAAAGAAAATGTTTAAGGTTTATAGCTTTTAAGATGGGTATTCCGGTTAAAACTGTAGTGACTTGTTGGGTGAAATATGTTTAAACACTCCTCAAAGAACACTTTAACATGTCAGCTTGTTTCATGGACCATTCCATCGTACTAATTATGGGTTATCATCTGCATTGACAAGATTTTGTATAAATGCTAATAATGTAAGTAGGGATGCTAATTTAGATTTTTTTACGATAGCTTGACTACTATTAAGTGGAAAGTCGCAGAGTGTTTGTTTAGGTAGGAATATAATCGTTGATCTCATTTTCTATTTTGTACTTTTATATATTTTTTAAAATGTTGTGTCTTATTGTTAATTTATTATTTTAAATTGTACTTGTGCTTTTTATCACTGATTTGTTATTATTTATTTATTTAAATATTGTAATTTCTATAATCTGTTAAAAATGGCAGGTCCGTTAATAAATTATTAATTTATTTATTTAATTGATGGCTGAAAATAAGGGTATGATCCCTTAGCTTATTTTAGAAAGAAAGTTCATATGACAATATGTTCTGAACGTCTTAACCATTGAGATACAAGGTGTTTTAATTTTTTTAAAAACCTAAACATTTCGAAAACACCTTTTAAGTAAAAACTGTAATACTGGAGTAAACCTAATTTTAAAAAGAAAAAATCCCGCAATGCTTCTTTTATCATCTAAATATATGCAATTAATTAAATTTTAATTTTTTCTCTTAAACTTAACAAGATACGGAAAAAAATTAGAAGACACAAAAGCAGTATTTTTATTTGCTTAATCTAAACAAACCACAAAAATTTTACACACAATTACACAGTCAGTGGCGTACCGTTTTATTGTTAGAAATACTCCCTCAGTTGCCTCTCAAGACGCCACTGGACTTATTAAATGTAATTAAATTAGTGATAAATTACCTTTTAAATGTCATTAATAATATTGCCAAATTAAAACAAAATTGGATAAAGAATAGTTAGGATATTTAAAAAATAGATTTTTTTTGAAATTATAACACCCTGTATCTCAAAAGTTAAGAGGTTTAGGACATATGTTCATATTATGATCTTTTCTTCCTAAAATAAGCTAAGGAATCATACCCTGTATTTTCAGCCATCAATTAAATTACACCCTGTATAGTTTCTGTTATACCTACCTATGCAGAATTGGGTCTAATACTGAAAATCGGTATTCAAATATGAATATGAATACCGGGAAAAGAAAGTATTCGAATACCGAATATTTGAATATTTGGAAGAAAAAAGTATTCGAATACTTGGTATTCACGAACACCCGGAATCGGTATTCGAATACTGGAAAAAGAAAAAAACGATGATTAAAAGTTTGAAAAGCAAGTTTGAAAAAAAATGTCCTCACCTCATTTTTTCCTACTTTTTCTCCCTTTTGGTATTCTACTCTTGACAATTTTGGTATTCCGGATACTGCTTACACATTCCGGTATTCGAATACTCAAAAAAGTATTCGTCGAATAGTTCAAAAGTATCCGAATACAGAATCCGAAATACTAACCAAAAAAGTATTCATCCGAATACCGAATACCAAACACACAAATCTATTCGAATACCGGTAAAATGTATTCTGAATACTATTCAGAATAGTGAGTATTCGAATACGACCCAACACTATACCTATGGCACTAAGGTGAGACTGTTGATGTAATGAAAATTATGTCCAGATTTAAATGGCTACATTTCCAAAACTCTTAAAGACAGATATATCAAATGAGATATTTTTGTAAGGCATTTTAAAAGACCATTTTAATGGTGACATAATATACAGGGTGTCCCATTTAAAGAAAGTTTACCTCTTCACGTTTCTTGAGTTTTGATGTTCATTTGTTTCTTTTTTATGCTCAAAAGATGATAGATGAAAAAGTAGGAACTTTTTATACACGACGTTTTTTTCTGTCCTTCTTGGTTATAGTTAAAAGTGGGTGGCAAAATATAAATTAAAAACCTGTACACTACAGAATAAAAACATTATAAATGGTATAAAAAAAAGAAACAATAGCTAAAGTTAAAAGATACAATAATATAAATATAACGTAACATAGAAATATAACATAAATTTGATAAGTTAGAGAAAACACAAAAACAAAATAAAGTCTCACATTAGTACCAGTTTACTCTAGATGATACTATGAATACATCAAAATTATATTCTGTCTACCACAAAGATTATATTCGTTTTATTATTTTAAATTTAGGTTTTAAAATGATTTTTCATTTTTTATAGGTTTAATAATTTATCTACATATGAAGAATGGAAATTAAAAAGTGAGGAACTATACATTAAGGAAGAAGAGGTTGAACAAACTGAAACAAGGTAGATATTTATTTTAATAGAATTTCGGATCTAAATATCTAAATGTTTTGGTTGTTTGTCAAAGAAATTTTAAAAAGTGGATAAAACAGAACTTTGAACCGTGGGACTTGATATTTAGGTTAAATACAAATCTTGTAAAAGTTAGTTGCGATTAGAGGTTAGTTTTGCAATGGATGAAAATCTTTCCTTTCATCAAAAAGTAGCAACAGTTCGCGAGAACCGCAAATTTCTATTTCTAATAATAACCAAGATTCCCTGCAATTGCAACGAAATCTGAACCCCCTGTACATTTTATTTTAAGCTTATATTTTTATTTTTGATAAGGTAGCTAATTTGCTTATAAGTTGTAGTACAAATTGTCTATTTTTTTGTAAAACGTAAAAAAATAGTAAACTCTTTATTTTACTTGCTGAACTAATAAAATAATAGATATAAATAACATTCAAATAAATCAATAAATTAAAGGGGCATTTTTAAGCTTATTCACGAAATGAGAAAACTCGTTTTCAGGTATGAGTAAATCAATAAATTTGGCAATTTCTGAATATTTTAACGTTTTTGTTTGGTAAAATACTGAGAAGATTTTTAGAAATAAACAAGGCCGGGTGTCTTGGCGATAACCTATTTTTTAAATTATTAGGGAATTATTGGAATAGGCAAATAGTGCTAGCAGTATTAAGGAAAAAACCTTATTTTATTACTGCTAAACCTTAACGCGCCTATGTGAAGAAGTGTTATTGGTCAACATGACATGCTTGTATTATTTTTAACCTAAAACTGGAATATTATTATTTTTTTATTTATAGTCTATTTTATTTATTTGTTTTGTATAGTTAATAATGGGGAAGTTTTAACTTTTTTAGTATATTTTAAAGACAAAATTTAAAAATAAACAAAAATTACTTTAACCCTTAACCTCATTTTGTTTTTAAATGTCAAAATAAGGAAGGGAAATGACCGATTATATTTTGGCACAATTAAAGTCTAGCAGTAACTTTAAGAAAGTTTCCCTTATTTAAAACCACTACTGAGCATGCGTAATGTCAAAATACTGCTGAATTTATTACTGCTAGACCTTATATGAATTCCAATAATTCCCTATTTGCTATAAATATAATATAATATATAACTATGTCTTATTTTGACTTGAACAAATGAAATTTAATTAAATAAAGCTAGTTTGGTGGTTAAAATGGTACATTTGTACTTAAAAAAATATATTTTTGAAATGGCGGATTCGCTTTTTTAAAAATACATGCTTCCAACTTTGCATTTGGGGTTAGATTTAAATTCTAAGCACTTATTATTCTTTAAGTCCTTTCGATATTTCGTGATTCCATATCAGTTTTTCCAAATTTCCCGCCAAACCGCAGTTTACTTGACAAATGTGAAAAAGGTTCGTTTTGGGTTATCGAACAATCAGAGGCGATCGCCGAAAAAAAGTTTGGAATTTCCCTAATAAAAAATGTTTCCATATGTTGCAAATTTTTTGCAGTTCACTGTATTAAATGCAATTGCTCATCAAAGGCGATTAACTCAAAAGTAGTTTGTTGTATCACAAAAATGCAATGGACCAAATATCTGGACAACAAATTAATACACTGCCTAAAGTAGCAAAGGTGTTTAAACTTTTGTGAGTTTTCATGTAGGACATATGTTTAAAAAAAAGTTTTATTTTGACCTCAAAAAATGCTCCTAAAAAGTGAGTGAGTATGAGTTTTCTAACACTAAGTATATCGCCGAGTTACAAGTAAAAAAATCTCTGTATGACCTACCGAAATTTTGCAATATTTTTATTTATTTATTTACAGTAACAGTACTTACAGATTACACACTTCAAATAGTACAAAAAAATACAAATTATTGAGTCTCAATATTCAAAACTAAAACATCTTCTAAAAGAATTAAAACTAATATAACCAAAAATATCAAAATACTGAAAGTTCTTTATGTAGTTATTCATAAGTCTATCAGAAAAACGCTGAAATTCATAATTAGTCCTATGTGTTTGAATGTAAAACAAATCTCTACATCTTGTAAACCTACTAGGTACTTTAAAACAAATCTTTGATAACTGCTGGCTACAACATACTTGCCCATTCAGCAGTTTATACAGAAAAAATCCATAGCTTTATGCCTTCTTTTTCGAGGAAATCAATTCCATCTAATTGAATATGAATTGTGTTATTGAACTAAATTTGCAATATATTCGGTTTAAATTAATTTACAGACTGTCCAAGGATGCGGTTAACAAGAAGACAAATGGTCCAAAATTTAATTTTATTTTTCGAAAAAAATTCATTCTTCATAAAAATTTTTGCTTGTTAAAAAAATAGGATTCACTAAAAGACAATGTTGATTTTGTATACAGGGTTCGCAAGAACTTAAAAAACATGATTTTTCTCCAAGATTAAACTACCTTTATTTTTAATTTTTAGGCAAAGTGTCATTAGGAAAATTAATTTAGAATACCAAATGTTTGTAATGGATAAAAACAATAATACAAAAATTAATTAAACTCCTTGATTTGGCGAAAAATTCTTGATCATATTCGTTTACAAGTGAAAAATTGTGTTGTGTAGGAATTTGGAGAAAGCAGGTATTTGAAAAGCAAATTATGAGAGTTGTTTAGTTCATTTTATTGTAAAAATTTAAAATAATTTATTTTTAATAACTCCAAAATCAGTTTCATAAAACTTTTTGATACCCCTGTAACGTTAATAAAGTCATTCAAAATACTATTCTAAATAAATTTTCTAAATGATATTTTGACTAAAAAGAAAAAGAATTAAAGTAGTTTACTCTTGGAGATAAATAATGTTTTTTTTTTGTGAACCCTTTATACAGAATTAACATTTTCTCTTTAAAAATCCTATTTTTTTTTACAAGTAAATGTTTAAATGAAGAATGCCTTTTTTCGAAAAATGAAATTTTTGGACCATTTGTCCTCTTGTTAACCCCTTCCGTGGACAGTCTGTATATTAAACCGTCAAATGGATTTTCTTTTCATATCATAAACTCAATATGTTTTGCTAAATATTTTTGGATTTTGTTTATAATATAAGACAAAAAGTGCCATTTTTATTTTATTTTTTTGTTTTTAGAATATCGGCTAATTACGTTAAAAAGGTCATCAAGAATTGCAAGTACAAAATCCAAAGGAGCACTACATGCGCCCTAAGGAACTTGGCAAAGTGTTCAAATGTGATAAATGTGATTATCAAACTTTTCGGAAACGTAATTTAAAAAACCATATTAGCAGGCATCAAAATCCCGAAGATGTTAAGAAGTTTAAATGTGATCAGTGTAATTATCAGACTATTCGGAAAAGCGAATTAAATGTGCATCTTCTCCGGCATAAAAATCCCGAAGATGTTAAGAAGTTTAAATGTGATCAGTGTAATTATCAGACTTTTCGGAAAGGCCATTTAAAGATTCATCTACTTCGGCATAAAAATCCCGAAGATGTTAAGAAGTTTATATGTGATCAGTGCGATTATCAGACTCTTTATAAAAGTGCATTAAAGATGCATCTTCTCCGGCATAAAAATCCTGAAGATGTTAAAAAGTTTAAATGTGATCAGTGTGATCATCAGACTTTTCGGAAAGACAATTTAAAGATGCATCTTCTCCAGCATAAAAATCCCAAAGATGTTAAGAAGTTTAAATGTGATCAGTGTGATTATCAGACTCTTCATAAAAGTGCATTACAGGTGCATCTTCTCCGGCATAAAAACTCCGAAGATGTTAAGAAGTTTAAATGTGATCAGTGTGATTATCACACTTTTCGAAAAGGCCATTTAAATATTCATTTTCTTCGGCATAAAAATCCCGAAGATGTTAAGAAGTTTAAATGTGATGAGTGTGATTACCAGACTTTTCGGAAAGACAATTTAAAGATGCATCTTCTCCGGCATAAAAATCCCGAAGATGTTAAGAAGTTTAAATGTGATCAGTGTGATTATCAGACTCTTCGGAAAAACAATTTAAAGATGCATCTTCTCAAGCATAAAAATCCCGAAGATGTTGAAAAGTTTAAATGCGATCAGTGCAGTTTTCAGAGTCTTCAGAAAGGCAATTTAAAGATGCATCTTCGCCGGCATAAAAATCCTAAAGATGTTGTAACGTTTAAATGCGAGCAGTGCAGTTTTCAGACTCTTTATAAAAGCGCATTAAAGGTTCATCTTCTCCTACATAAAAATTCCCAAGATTTTGATACGTTTAGATGCAATCAGTGTAATTTTTGTCTTTCAGACTCTTCTGAAAAGCAATTAAAGACGCATCTTCTCCGGCATAAAAATCCCGAATGGCCAATGTAGTTATTAAACTTTTGGTGAAAGTACTTTAAAGAGACATCTTAATAATAATAATAATAATAATAATCTTTATTAATAGCACATGGCTAGAAAAATAAACATATAAATACTTCAATATTTAACCCTATAAAATATTTTAACAAATAGTAGGTACCTCACTATATATACACGTTCGGCGCTTGAAAAGTTTCGAATATGATTTTTGGGCAATGTGTAAGAAAAAGACGGAGTAGAGCGAGAACAAACTTGGCTCCACCCTGTGCGGCTATCGCGTCGTCGTTGCGCTTATCAGTCCGGTCAAAGTTCGGTTGCAATTCTTCGCATACCAAGTACGTGTTAGCCGATCATGTTTACAATTTATTTTAACCTTTGGTACGAAGGCGGATACAGTAATAAAGTAAAAATGGTCTTTACTGTTGAACAAAAGATTAATATCATTAAATGGTATTGTCGTGCGGAGAGTGCAGAAGAAGTTGTCGGCCGTTTTGAGCGCGTGAAATTCCAATACTTTATTTGAGGCTGACCTACCCATCTCCAAGCGCTTGCTGTGCACTGCGAGGCAGCCGAAATTTACATTCACATCGAGCGGACCCGAGCAGTATGGGGAATCGCCGTCGCTATCGGTGGGCGGTTACCTATGCAGTCGTTCTCTGTCTACTCTCTGTCTATTAGTGTCTAATACATTAAAACGCAATCCGTTAGATTCAACTCGCCAAACCTGTATACCATTAAAATTAAATCACAATGCTTTGCTTAACATATATCTTATATAAATTTTTAAATTGAGCTAAGTTTCCAGAAGCCTTAATACTTTCTGGTAATTCATTGTATTGCTTTAATCCCCTATAAAAAGATTGTTCTGACCAAAATTAGTGTTGACCCTATTCAAATAAAAGTTATTTCTAGAACGTGTGTTGTGTTCATGAACATCAAGAACAAAGGTACAATTATTACACAAATGCACAGGTATCAGACCATTTAACTTTTTATAAATAAAAGTCATACTATTACATACAATTGTCTGTCTTACACTCAAAACATTTGCCATTGTTAGCATGTCAGTTCTACTAGTGTATACACTACATCCTAATATTATCCTTAAGGCTTTATTTTGTTTTTTCTGCAACACGTTCATTTGAGAAGCATTCATTAAAAACGGCAATGTAGAACAAAAATAGAGATCGGGAGCAATAATCGATTTATATATGGTCAACCTAGACCAACAACTTAAATTTTTTGACATTCATCCCAATGCATAGATTTTTTTGCTATTTTGTTTTTAACAAACTTAAAATATTCAAGAAAACTGAAATTTTCATCTATAATACATCCCAAATCTTCTCCTTCATGAAACTCCCAAAGATGTGGTAGTGGATATGTTTAAAATTAATCATTGTTATTATAATATACAGGGTGTTTATTAAACATGGGGCAAAAATTAAAGGTTTGATTTCTTCAGTGGAGGCGCAAGATCACAATTTTATGTGGGCAAGATACATTTTGCGACGCCCTCATATCAGCGAGGCCCCTGACAAATGGTATTGTGGATAAAAAATCTAAATGCATAGCAGAGGGCTTTCGGTACAATCATCATCAGTGCTAGTTGTCAACAAACAGGAGTCATAGCCCTGGAGTGCATAAATCAGTCGGGGGAAGGGAAAATATGTTGAATTCGGGTTGGTTTTTTAACGAAAACTAGCTTTAACTAACGAGAACTAACCAGAACATCGACTAAACATTCTTTCCTCCGTATACCAGAGATCATCAATTCGGCAACATTCGGGATCAATACTCAGGTAGGCGCTAGACGTAAATGTTTCACTAGGTGCGTTTTATTGCTGCCATTACGGAATCGGAATGGTACGAAGATAGCGTAATTATGTTGTATTAGGTATTTTTGTATAAAATGAGCGACAGTGGACATTCTAAAGGCAAGCGAATCCCAACCACTTAATCTCTCGTTTTAGCGATTTGAAATGGTTTGTTGAACAGTCGATTTGACTGTTCCAAATTTCTTCTTTTGCGGTTTTTTAATGTCGCGGGTCTCCCAGAACAAACCACAGACCCTGGTGGCTCTAGAAGAGAACATACGTTTAGAAGTGGTGAGTTTATCGAACTAACCAGAAGTTTTGAGAATAATCATGGAAAATGTTGTAAAACGAACCCGAATGTGCATCAACACTGGCGACGCAAAGTGGCGAGCTCTAAATAATTCATTTAAAAAAAATTAAGTATACAGGTTTGGCGAGTTGAATCTAACGGATTGCGTTTTAATGTATTAGACACTAATAGATAGAGAGACGACAGAGAACGACTGCATAGGTAACCGCCCACCGATAGCGACGCCGATTCCTCGTACTGCTCGGGTCCGCTCGATGTGAATGTAAATTTCGGCTGCCCCGCAGTGCAATTTAGCAAGCGCTTGGAGATGGGTAGGTCAAATAAAGTATTGGAATTTCACGCGCTCACGACAGATAAAAATTTATGTTGTTTTTTAACGTGCCCATAATAGCAAGTCAAAAAAACAACTTTAATATGCTCAAATCTTAAAAACCTTTGGTGAAAAGAAAATACAATATTCTAAAATAAAATGAAAAATAACTCTTAAACAAAAAAATAATTCTAATTAAATGGATTATTTAATAAGGTGTTCAAATACACCTCCTTGTTGGGCTTCACAGTATCCCAACCTGTCGTAAAATTCTCTACGTACAT
The DNA here is from genome assembly GCA_014170235.1 of Listronotus bonariensis. Classification (NCBI taxonomy): domain Eukaryota; kingdom Metazoa; phylum Arthropoda; class Insecta; order Coleoptera; family Curculionidae; genus Listronotus; species Listronotus bonariensis. Next base: position 20,405 of record JACEGR010007887.1, read on the forward strand.
TTGCTAACATTTCAGGTGTAATGGACCTAGAAATATTAATAATTCTAAGCCGCAATTCGTCCAAATTAACGGCTCTTTCATGTCGGTGTTGGTAGAGAATTTCTTTCAAATAACCCCATAAGAAGTAGTCGCAAGGCGTCAGATCTGGAGATCGCGGAGGCCATGGTATGGTACCTCTTGTGGAAATAAGCCGTCCAGGAAAAGTGTTTGTTAAATAGTTCTGCACTTGTCTAGCGTTGTGAGCGGGACATCCGTCTTGTTGAAACCAAATTTCATTAAAATTAACATCCAAGTTTCGTACAGCGGGTATAATATTTTGTTGCAATAAAAGTAAATATCTCTCAGAGTTCAAGGTACCATCAATGAAAAAAGGACCTACAATGTGGTTGTCTAAAATACCAGCCCAAACATTTACCTTTTCCGGGTATTGAGTTCGTAATGGCACACTTAAATGTAGATTTTCCCGAGACCAATATCTCACGACTGAAGAATTATGTCGACCTAGAAGAGGAAAAGATGACTCGTCTGTAAATAAAATATTACTTGTGAAGTCGTCATTTTGATCAATTTTTTCTCTTAGGGTTTCACAAAACTCCATGCGTTTTATTTGATCTTCTGGAAAAATCTCTTGAGTGTTTTTAATTTTGTAGGCTTTGTACTTATTTCTTTTCAAAATATCACGCACTGTACGGCTTGGAATATCAAGTTCTTCAGAAATTTGGGAGCTAGAACAAGGTTCACTTATTTCCACAAAAGCACACACATTGACCTCATTTTCAATCCTAGCGTCAGGTGTTCGACGAGGTTCCTGATCGCCACTAGAACATTTTGCACATCGATTTACACATCCCGACTGCTCAAACTTATGCCAGATATTATAAATTGTTTTAGCAGTAGGGATTTGCTCATCAGGATATGCAAATATAAAACGGCCGACAACTTCTTCTGCACTCTCCGCACGACAATACCATTTAATGATATTAATCTTTTGTTCAACAGTGAAGACCATTTTTACTTTATAAGTGTATCCGCCTTCGTACCAAAGGTTAAAATAAATTGTAAACATGATCGGCCAACACGTAGTTGGTTTGCGAAAAATTGCAAACGAACTTTGACCGGACTGATAAGCGCAACGACGACGCGATAGCCGCCGTGGGAGGAGCCAAGCGTGTTCTCGCTCTACTCCGTCTTTTTCTTACACATTGCCCAAAAATCATATTCGAAACTTTTCAACCGCCAAACGTGTATATGAAATATTTCATGTCATTAACACATTTACTATAATAAATATTATATAATTGATACCATCAAAATATTACTGATGAAAAAAATCATTCCAATATCAGAAGTTTTTTCAAGGTAAGTAAATATTTTAATATAGTGAGTAAAATATCAATGAAGTTAAAGTGTTTTTTCCAATTGCTGCTGTAAAATTTATTCTTAATGTATTTTTTAAGGTAATACAATGTTTTTTTATTTAGTAGTAATATTTGGTTTTCTAAAATATCTTTCTTAGGGTTGAATAAAATCAATTTTCCAGATAATACGCAATTTTTTTTTAATTAAAATTTTCCACTTTCTACAAGAAAATAAATATTGTGCGAAGTTTGCCGAAGATTAGATTTTGCACTAAAAATAAACTTAAACTCACCGTCATTCATAAATGTTTAATTGTAGCGGCCCGAATTTGCCTATTCAAATGATATTAATTTATTGTTACACCCCTCATATTTTTCGTAATACATATTGTATTTTCACGATATTGTTTATGGATAATATTGATTGTCAATAGAGTATTATAAAAAATATTGTGAAAACCTCAATCCTATGTTCGTATCTTTTTGGTTTTAAAGTTGTAAAAATACCCCCTTCACACTGCTCAACCAGCCCCAACCTCATTTTTTTCAGTAATAATTGTATTTTGACCATAGATAAAATCAAAAATCTGAAAACCGCATGTTTGTATCTGCTATGGTTTCAAAGTTATGAATTTACCCCCTTTACATCCCTGACCCACCCCCTACACCCCATTTTTTCTTGATAATATTGTAATGTTACCGAACCTACATTACCATGCCTAATTTCATAAGAAGCAGTTAACGGGAAGTTTGAAAGGCATCCAGACCAGGCCAGGCAAAAATGCTTTTTCCTTTCATACTTGCTGATAAATTAAGTAGTTTTTACTTGTCCTTACTTTAAAAATTCTCAGCAAACTTATTTTACATTAGATTTCTAAATCTAAAAACAAAATTAATAGTTTTTGCATTTTGGCCGCATGATCTCATATGACCTCACCACCGTGCGGCAGCCACCTGACCAATATGATCTTTGTGACTTGATGTAAAAAAAAGAATATAAAGTTCTAAATAAACATAATCAACAAAAAATGTATTTTTTTATTGCAAAACAAAAACCAAAACTTCCCATCATTTCGACCGGTGGAAAAAATTGACTCAAGCTCAAAGGTCAAAAAATCAGTTTTTTGCAAATTTCTCGAAAACTGTAAGTTTTATCGTATTTTTACCCAAAACAAGAATTGTAGATCATAAAATTATCTACAAAAAAGTTTAAATAATTTTTCCCTAAATACGACCGTTTCTAAGATAAAGGGAGGTGAAGAGTTGCAAGCGTCATAATATGCATAAGCACGCCACGTATCCCAAGCAACACAGAATCCTCTAATAAACGTTTAATTACGTATATACCAGTAGTATATTTTTAGTTTATTTCTAACCTTTAATATAGGTTAAAATGTCCGCCTAATATAGGTATATTAATATTGCAGTACTATCCAAATTTTAGACGTTGAAAGTATACGTTTATTTATAATATAAAATGAGCAATTAAAAAGCGGTTTCTAATAAACCCTATAAATTGGTATATAATATACAAAACTGTAACGTTTACTAAACACGTTAAAAAGTCTTAAATTTTATACGTTTATATTTAGAATAAATTTTACGTTAGAAAAAGCCATATGAAATAAATCAAATATTGACGTATACGAAAAACGTTTATTTTGTATGTATAATATAGGTATATGTAATAGGTAATACATTCGTTTAGGCTTACTAAATCTAAAAAAAATAAAATAAATAAAATAACAAATTCTCAAATCAAAAGGACGCAACTGGTAACACTTAACACTGCACTCTAATAAATAAAAGTAATAAAAAACACAACAAAAACAGTACAGAACATAAAAAACAGTTGAAACTTTAAAAAATTCTAGAATCAAACATAATAATAGAGTCTTTCACGTTTTGGCATTACGGTATCGCTGTTTGGACAGTTTAAGCCAATCTTGGCATGCCTGTCCGATAGCTTTGTCTGTGAGTTCTCCGACAAATGCAACTCCCTGCACCTGGTCCTTACCTTGAAATGAAATTTTGACCGCTTCTGTAAAAAAGAAAACCCAAAGTCACTAAAAAGTACAGGTGATCTTAGTGTTTTTTGCATAATAAATTAATTGTTAGGGTGGATTAAAGATACGCCCAAACCAACGCGGGATGCGGGAACGGGACGGGGCGAAACGGATGCAGAACCTATTTCTACAGCGGGATATGAATATATTTACAACAACGCGTTGTTAATACATACATATATCCCGCTGTAGAAATAGGTCCCGCATCATAAAAAAATACTCCTATATCCATGAGGAATATTTTGTGTCCGTCCCGCTCCCGTCCCATTCCCGCATCTCGCGTTGGTTTGGGTGAACCTTTAGCAAGTGCGGTTTAGTAAAATGTATTTAAAATTACCATTCAGTGCTTTGCATGTCAATGTCTCCTTAAACGAATGCTTCCTAGGTTGGCCTAATTAGTGGTGATTCAATGGGGAACTTTCCTCAATTTTTTTCTGAATATGATAGAGGATAAAAAATAAATGAACACGTGTTTTATTATTTGTTTAATTTTAAGGTCTTTATTTTAATTGATTGGTTTTGTTTGTAATATTTTTTAGGTCTGATGATGCTCTTAGGAGCGAAACACATGTCACCATTTAACGGTTAATTAGTAAAAAGTGTTAAGACCGAGACTTTTTGTTGTTTTCTTTTGATATGTTATAACAGGTCCCTTTGAGAATATGGACGACTTCTTTCAACCCAAACATTTCTAAGCAAATTAAAAATAATACTAAAATAGTACACAATACACATAAATTAAAGCGTATATATTAGACGTTTATAAATGGTGTATTAAAAACGTATAATAGACCATTAAATAACCAAGATATATTTCAATAATTTTTATTTTAGTGTACTAAAAATTAAAACAAAACAGAGGTGTAAGGTGTGACATTCACCTAATCCAAGTGTTTGAGCCATAATCATTCCTTATAAATAAGGTATAATAGGGGTTGAGAGATCAAAACGAAAATTTCCGCAACAGGTTCAGCGGCCATTTTTGCCGACTTCATCAAATAAAACATCAACAATTCTTATCTAATATTATATGTAATATGTATAACTATTGAATTGATATGGGCGCAATTAAAATAAAGGTAAAAAGTAGGTACTTACTTTATTAGCAATCGGAAAAACAATGCACTGCACAATATTTTTCGCTTTCGGCGGCCATTGAATCTCATAAGTCACTTCGAACTTGGTTAGTTACAAAGCCGAGGAGAAAAGCGACTGCCGCGCATCACGTGTCGTTATTGTAAGGCTGTTATTGGCTGTATGGCTGTTATTGGAATAATGCCGAACGGATGAGTAAATTTTGTAGATTATTGGTACGTTTACTTTTAGGGAATTTTAGACAATATTATTTATATACAGCACAAAGTCAAATATTTGCAAATATTAACATCAAATTAAAATTATAAAAATATTATTACTAAACCAATGATATTGTCATAGGAGAATGATAATAATGATTTTAAAGCAATAATAGTTAGTTTTATAATAAAAAATAATCTATAATAGACGTCGATTATGCGTTAGTTTCACACGTTGAAATTTCAGTAAATAGTAAGAAAAAAAACGTTTTTAAAATACTCGAAAATAAGAGTGTTTCATGAGATTATCATTAATAGTTCCAAACTATAAACATATTTTTTGTGCATTTTTAAAACACGCACATAAATGAGACCATAATATAAAGTAAAATATTTTTAAAAATTTTATGATATTAAAAGATGATATGACATACGTTGAATATACGATTAAAATATGCACGTGTTTAAAAAATGTTTAATAGAGGTGTAATAAATATACCAAAACCAAAAATACACGACAATATCGTTTAATAAACGTTTATTAAACGAAAAGGCAAATTCTTGTGTTGCTTGGGATACATCGTTATTCACGGTGAAAGTCCTATTAAAGGATTTCGGAAACTACTAAAGATACATTTTTTAAATTTTGGCGCTAATACTAATATATTATCTTTCTGGAACTTCCTGTTATACCGGAAGTGCGTATCAACTATGTTTTGAACAATTTCATTCTTTTTCAGCTTGATTGGAATTTTAGTAACTTCGACCCATATAACATTTTTGCCGGCAAGGCATTGACAAAAAGGTATCAAAAAGACATCAAAATGGGCAATTGGCCGTTATTAGGCCACGTGTTGCAGAAAATGCGATGGCATCCATCATTAATAAGTTATGATGAAAAAATGCGTTTAGGATGATGGCATTCATCATTAATAAGTTATGCTGAAAAAATGCATTTAGGATGATGGCATTACATAATTTTTTTCCTAATGATAATAAAATGCATTTTTACCGTCCAGGGAACTAAAATGTGCATAAATAATGCACATGCATAATGTGTGTTTATGTACAGGGTGTCCCATATAAAATTAGATACTATAATTTTGGAAAAACCATAAGAGATACAATAAAAATACTAAAAAAATACATTTCACTGAACAACTTCTGCATTCAACTTTTTCTTGTATCTCTTATGGTTTTTCCAAAATTATAGTATTTAATTTTATATGGGACACCCTGTACATAAACACACACATTATGCATGTGCATTATTTATGCACATTTTAGTTCCCTGGACGGTAAAAAATGCATTTTATTGTCATTAGGAAAAAAATAATGTAATGCCATCATCTAAAAGGCATATTTTTGCCAAAACCTTTTTAATGATGGATGCCATCATCCTAAATGCATTTTTTTCAGCATAACTTATTAATGATGAATGTCATCATCCTAAACGCATTTTTTTCATCATAACTTATTAATGACGGATGCCATCACATTTTCTGCAACACGTGGCCCAATAACGGCCAATTGCCCATTTTGATGTCTTTTTATACCTTTTTGCCAATGCCTTGCCGGCAAAAAATGTTATATGGGAATGTCTAAATTGACCGGACTATATAATTGAAGACTTTAAAATCAAAAGGGTCTATGTGCCATTTAGGTATTTACAAATTATAAGATAAAAACATTGAATAATCTCTATATTGACACATGAGATACGCTATGAATATCCCTATTATAACTTTTGGAAGTGGATTTTTGTCTATGGCATATAGAACCCTCTGATTATCGTTTGTCTTTGTTTATAAAACCTTTTTAAGCAAAAATCATATTTTTGGTATTTTTGGCGCTTAGACCCTTTTGACGTTAAGGTCTTCAATTTAAAGCAATTACACTTAATTAATTTATTTTTTTACGACAGCTTTCCTAATGAGATAAATACATCTTCAAACAACAAAGCACATTTTTATTTAAATGAAGGAATATTATGTCTGACCCAGTCAACACCTGGTCCGGACCATGTGTGCTGACCGCGCATGACTATTGCCCTTATAAGGTGGAATAGTCAGGCACATTCAGCAAAATGAATTCCTCTTATGGTAATAACCCAAAAAATAATGAGACAAAATTATTAATTAATTACTTGACATAAAAAACCAAATAAAAACTAGATCAAAAAAATCTAAATAATGATATTATGAAAGAATTCTCTCTCCCACGAGAAACATACATAAAGAGATAATGTACGCAGTTCGCGACTCACATTTGGGAGCACAGTGTCGCACGGTCTTAAAATTCGGTCAATAAAATGGTAAAATTTGATATCTACACTGCATTCAGCATAAACGCCCGGCAACGCTCCGTAAAGACATGCAAGACCTTTATCAAATTTAGGCGATTAACCAATTATAACCAAAATAAAATAATGTTCACCATTGCGTTTATTCGAGTTTGGTTGACGTCGGTGTTAGGGATAAATTCATATAATTTAGGTTCTGTTATTGAAAACCAATTATTACCGCGGTTAAAACCGTAAAAATTTCGGTTGACAGCCAAAACTTGATGCCTATCAACAGAAGAAATTTTTTCGGTGACGTCACAGGTAGAATAAAGGTACACAGTCATCAGGCAATGCGTGGAATGAAGATGGTCTAACCTTTGTAGAACACTACAGGCGCGGTTCGTCCATAAAGTCATTTGGTCAATGACCCACCTAATTTGTAATAAAACCAAAAAATAATAAGCAATTAATCCTAACAAACACAAAGTTCAAATCTATTACTATGCGAACACTCCCTAATCAATTTAAACAACGAAAACTACACACGGTCAGTGCATTTCATGACCGGATTTTTGGATGGATATGCAAGATGCCTCAAGCCAAAAAGAAGAACAAATAACAGGCGTCGTATACTAGTAAAAGGTCAACGCTCGACCAATCAGAGACTAGGGTTCGCATTGGGTTATTTCGTCGGTAATTGGCAGGCAACACAAAATACTGGTGGTGAATCAATGTAGTATGGCTCGAACGTTGAAATGACAAAATTATTTTCCCACGACTACATATAAAAATGACATAAAACGCACTCCTTGATCCTTTAGAAAACGAATAATATCACACGCGTGTTGGAATCTACTTTTCAACACTAGAGTTGAAAAGTATGTACATATGCCAGATGCTTAAATTCCGTTAAAAAGATATTTACAGTAGGTGTGTTTGGCAAAGTGAAAAGTGTAGTGTAGTGGAGGACTAAAAAGTGGAAATAAGTTTAAAAAGTTAAATAAATGTCAAAAATTCAAGAAGGCTTTTGTGCTTCTATTTATAAACAAATAAATTTAATTTCTACATATTTGGGTTTCTTGTTCTCTATACTTGTTCGAACGAGTGGTCCAAAGACTTCTTCGGCAAGAATTAGCGTTTTAATCAAATGTACCTAACTTCACGACCTCGAAAATAGTGTAGTTGAGTTAAAACTAGTTATAACGAGGACTGGATGCCAAACACCTAGTCCTGAATTAAACTGGCGATACCAAAGGGAAAAAGTTAAAACTAGTTATAACTTTTCGTTATGCCAAACACACCTTTAAAATATTAAGAAACATTCAGAATGAAGTTAGCCACAGAGGTTTTAAAAGAATGGTATCAGCAGTAGGGCCGTTTTAACTGTTTGAGGCGCCGTAGGCTAGAATTCCCGGAGCGCCTATTCCAAAAAAATTTTTGAAGAGCAAAAAAAAAGGTCTTTCCTTCACTTTGAGTGCCAGGCGCCTTTCTTCACCACCCGAATTAAAATTTGATGACAAAAAAGTCATTCTCTCCTTTTCGTGCCTATATCCTTCCAAAGCACTCTATTCAAGGAAAAATTATTCACCAAAAATTCCCTCTCAACCAAACTTTTTTAAAAACTCCCCTGTCTAGCCCCAATTATTTTCCTGTCTGGCGCCTATTTTTTCATGGCGCCCTAGGCTGTAGCCTAGTCAGCCTAATGGATAATACAGCCCTGATCAGCAGGCGGTTTCTTAACCGCTGTCTCGAGACGTAACGTATCGAGTCGCTACCAAATAGTGATTCTTAACTTATTTGAAAGTCGATTCTGAGGCGATATCTTCCGTGTTCCATAACTAGGCACTATTCTTAATAAATAAGTCTTTATCCTATTAATTATTTATGTAAAAACAGATGAGAAAATAGGGCCGATAGTTTTCGAAAGGGATATCGAGAACTCGATACCAACCGAGTCGTCACCTATCGAGAAGTTAAGAATCCGGGCCCTGTTTCACTTCTATCAGTTTGTTCACTCATCATGTCTCGAAAGAATACCACTTACATCGCACACAAGAGGAAGGGGTAGAGCTGGCTAATCGTCTTGCAACGAGGCCAACAGCCGAGAAAGCAAAGCAAAACAACAGGAAAAAAAGAAGATTATAACCACTCCAATTATATTTGTTTTCTAATTTGCCTATTTTATGTTCTTTAGGAAGCAGAAAATTGCAACGTCGCCCACCTGAAATTTGGCGGTAAAGTTGAACTATAAAATTTTATTTTTGCAATCTAATATAAAAATTTTTCATTGTAAATTATTATTTCTTAAATATTTAAAATGAAGGTCTTGGGCAGTATATGTTGACTACGAAACAATCATTATTTATAAATTTTTTAAACTAAAATTGATAATTTCGCAATCGCGCGTGCGCACTACTCCCATCCCATTTCTATCTTGTTTGGAATTGTTTGGCTTTGGCGTATGTTGGTAGCATATTTTTTTGTTGATTGATCCTGAAGATTTTGTTAGTTATTTTGTTCAAATTTTAGTAAGTATTCTATTTTGTAATTAACTTTAACGATTTAAAACACTTTCTACGTGAACCAATAAATATTGATTGATCAGTTGTTCTATAACCATACTTTTAACTTTTTAGGTCTGAAGAATCTTGGAATCATTTATCTGTGGTAGCAGGTTTGTTTTAAAATACTTTACAGTGTGTAAAGTTATCGTTAATTTTATCTAAAGAAGAAAGGCGTTATCGATTTTATAAATAGTATTTATATGGTAAGTTTTTACACCATGCTTGAATTAGTGTTTCGAATGCTCTGCAAAGTGCCAGTTATTCTGTTTACAAATAACGACTTATTATGGTTTTTAAAAGTAATAAAAAGCTGTTTAGCAGTTATAGATGTAGTTAGATTTAGGGTAGATTATACATATAAGTTAAGTAGTTGGTAAAATGGTATTAGATTACTTCGGAGGTGAAGGGATTAGGTTTGGGTATTGCTTAAAAAAATATATATAAAAAATTTAAGTTAACAAATTAGTCTTGTAACGTGATTCTCTTAATGAATTTAAGGTAATTGTCTAGAAAGTGGGAGCAACTCCAATTTTGATAAAATTTGGTTCTAGTGTCTTAAAGTTATTCAATCAAGAATATGTTTTGTAGTGTTTCTCGCTGTGTTTTTGCTATTTTAGCGGTACCGAACGGTTCGAAGACCAATTAGAACAGCTGCGAGAAGGAAGTTATATCACTTTATTTTAGGGGATCTTTAAATAATTGATAGAAAAACTTTAGTTGAAAAATAGTGGTTCACAGTGAGGATACCATGGAATTTTCTGTAAACATTTGTATCAAAGATGAAGCATCTGAGAAACTTGATAACAATTCATATCTTAATATAGTTAAAGAAGAGAATAAAAATCTAGAAAATGTATTTATACAGAATAGGACTTCCAGTTCTTCGGTGATAAAAGTAAAATCAGAAAGAAATGACTTTGAAACTAAAGGCTATTCAAAAAATTCTACAACAAATGTTGATTGCATTATGAAAGACTCCGGAGTGGATTTAAAAAGTAAGAAGATACTAGTAATTTTAACCTGTTACATACTATATACATATATTTTTTTGGTAATTTTCTAGAAAATGGGAGCAACTCCGATTTTGACGAAATTTGGTATACGGGGGTTTTTGGGGTGCTGATCACGAATCTGAAAGAATTATTTGGCGGAAACGTTTCGTTCTCGAGATATCCATCATCAAAGTTGATATTTGAACTAACCTTATTTTCACTATATTCCCCCTTCTTTTGCACACAATTCTTGATTTAAAGCTAAAGTGTCACACAATATTTGATTTTCACCTTATAAAACCCCGTTTTCTACGTTTTTTACATTATTTTTGAATTAAATTGCATGGCTTTTCTTTGATAATCCGGCAACCATACATACACATAGGGCATCATGGCAAACTGGGATTAAAATGATTCAAAGTATAGCTATGCAGTTTAATGCAAAAATACTGTAAAAAACGTAGAAAACGGGGTTTTAAAAGGTGAAAATCAAATATTGTGTGACAGTTTAGCTTTAAATCAAGAATTGTGTGCAAAAAGAAGGGGAATATAGTGAAAATAAGCTTAGTTCAAATTTGAACTTTGATGATGGATATCTCGAGAACGAAACGTTTCCGCCAAATAATTCTTCCAGATTCGTGATCAGCGCCCCAAACATCCAACCGTATACCAAATTTCGTCAAAATCGGAGTTGCTCCCATTTTCTAGAAAATTACCATTTTTTAAAATTAAAAATGGGTAATTTTCTAGAAACCTGCGGCAACTCCGATTTTAACGAAATTTGGTATACGGGGGTTTTTTGGTGCGCTGATTTTTTGGCGGAAGCGTTTTGTTCTCGAGATATTCATCATCAAAGTTCAAATTTGAACTAAGCTTATTTTCACTATATTCCCCCTCTTTTTGCATACCATTCTTGATTTAAAGCTATTGTGTCACAAAATATTTGATTTTCTCCTTTTAAAACCCCGTTTATCTAGGTTTTTACATTATTTTTGCATTAAATTGTGTGGCTTTTCTTTGATAATGCGGCAACCATACATACACATAGGGCTTCATGGCACACTGGGATTGAAATGATTTAAAGTATAGCTATGCAATTTAATGCAAAAATAATGTAAAACACGTAAAAAAACGGGGTTTTAAAAGGTGAAAATCAAATATTGTGTGCCACTTTAGTTTTAAATCAAGAATTGTGTGCAAAAAGAAGGTGGAATATTGTGAAAATAGGATTAGTTTAAATTTTAAGTTTAATGATGAATATCTCAAGAACAAAACGTTTCCGCCAAAAATTCAGAACCCCTATATAGCAAATTTCGTCAAGATCGGAGTTGGCGCAGGTTTCTAGAAAATTGCCTAAAAATGTTACAGGTTCAAGCACCCAGAGTTGGGTTGTATTCGAATACTCAGTATTCTGAATAGTATTCAGAATACATTTTGCCGGTATTCGAATAGTATTTGAATACATTTGTGATTTTGGTATTCGGCAAAATACTTTTTTGTTAGTAGTGGAGATTCTGTATTCAAATACTTTTTTACATATTCGAAAATGAAATGTGTAAGCAGTATTTGAATACCCTTGAAATTTTATAATCATAGGTTTTTTTTTTTAATGTGTATTCTTATTCGAAATCCGATTTTCAATATTTGACCCAACCTATGATCAACACCCAGTATAAATATGTTTTTGTTTTATTTTAAAATTGTTTTTAAAGGTTTAATAATTTCACTGCTGAACATACAGAAATGACATATGATAATAAGTCAAATAAAAATTCAAGGAAGACTGGGCAGTAAATAAAGAGGAAGTAGATATTAAGAAAGAAGGTCTTGCAGAAGATCAAATCAGGTAAAAAATTACAAGGCAGATTAATTGTTTATTGTTTATTGATTAATTATAAACTACAATGTTTACAAATAATAAAAAAAATTACTTAACTTAACAAAACTCCTGTCCGATATTGATAAAGTGAAGCTTTTCGAGAAAAACAACATTTTTAATAAAGTCTGCTACACACTTAAATGATACATGATGATGAAAATAACAGACTTTCATTAAAATACAGACTACAAAAATAAAGCACAAAAACAATGGAACACCTACATTGACAGATACTCATTTACATCATAAAAGGCTTGTTCCACTAAGAAATTCTACAAGGTATTTTTCAGAAGCGTATTATTTTCAAAACTATCAAAATCTTTTAGTTTCATGGAAAGTTTTAGTACCATTTTTAACAGAATTACCTATACCCCAATTAACTTAGACTTTCACCTCGGAATCTCACGGAATAAGCTGAATATCTGTACATACCTTCATTTTGGTACAAAAGATACTCTCATAAAAAATCCCCTATGATATCGTGTAAGAGACTCGAAATGTGACAGGTCAAAAGTAAAAAAAAACAGTTTTTGCGAATATCTTGTTTCCTTTACTTTTAATTGCATTCATATTTGTTATAAAAGTTGTAGAACACAAAGTTCTTTATAAATTTGATTGTAAGCATTTTTTTGTCATACCAACGGATCCGATAATAGAAGGCGTAGAGTGTAAAGCAGTTTAGTATATGTACATACCTTAGTACGCAATCAATCGTGATATTTAGCAAATACTTAGGTAAAAAGATGACATATTAGAGTAAAAATAACGATTGATTGCATGCTAAGGTATGTAAATACAGTAAAGTGCTTTACACTCTACACCCTCTATTATCGGATCCGTTGGTCTGAGAACAAAATGGTAGGAATCAAATTTGTAAAGAATTTTGTGTTCTACAAATTTTATAATAAATATAAATGTAACTAAAAGTAAAGGAAACGAGATATTCGCAATAAGCTGATTTTTTGACATTTGACCTGTCATATTTCGAGTTACTTATACAATATCATAGGGGATTTTTGAGAGTATTTTTGTACCAAAATAAAGGTATGTACAAATATTCAGCTTATTCCGTGAGATTCCAAGATTGACCCTTTAATTTGACTTAGATGACTGGGGTACTATTTAGTGTTGCAACCTTTCAAATGATATTCTGAATGATATTCGAATATCGAGATATTCGAAATGTTTTGAATATTTTTTCTGAATATTCGTATTTCATTATGAAATATTTCATGAACGATCAGTCATGAATTTATATTCGTAAACACCGAACACAATTACGAAAGATACCGAATGAATGATGAATGATATTTATATCTAGGCGTTTAATATAGACAACCCGTAAAACATACCCCAAACCATTAGTTATCAAACGAAAGAAAGAATATCAGCTGTAATATTTATGGTTAAATAGCGCCAAAACTCAAAAACACTCGGAATAAGACGTGAAATAATTCGTTGCCACAAATAGCAACGATCTTTCAATCGATATTTCGACAGAATAAAAGCTTATTGGCAATGAAATATAAAATATTTCGAAAGATCTTTTGCATTGAAATATGAAATGTTTTGAAAGATGTTTCGAAACATTTTGTATTTGATTGAGAAAGATGTTTCGAAACATCTTTCAAAACATTTCATATTTCAATGCAAAGATCCTTCGAAATATTTTATATTTCAGTGCCAATAAGCTTTTATTCTGTCGAAATATCGATTGAAAGATTGTTGCTATTTGCGGCAACGAATTATTTCACGTCTTATATTAAAATTTTCCGAATACGAATATTCGAATATCGAAATCTTTCGAATATGCACACCACTAGTACTATTGCTTTTAGATGTCAATACTAAACAAAAACTTGTTTTTGTCGAAAACGCTTTAATTTACCGAAATCTAAGAAAAAATAGGTACCTTTTTTTAACTAAGGATTTAAGCTACCCAAAAACACCTATTTCATTTTTTTATTATACAGGGTGTAAAAATAATTAACCCTATTGTTTAAGGGTTAGTCCGCCCCTGAAAAACTAATGAAGGCAAATGTTTTACAAGGATACCATTTTATAAGAGTCCCTACTTGTATTTACCATATTAAAAAATTATTACTTTATACCAAGTGATATAAAAGTTATTTAAGAAAAACCGAGTTCCAGCGGCGTCCTTTAAGGGCACATATCTCTGTAAAAGGGGCTTAAGGAAAAAAATATAGGAAATTGTCACATTATTTTCACGTGTTCTATATGAATCCGAGAGATTGCCCACAAATTTTTGGACAGCCTGTATATACCTCCCCACAAAATTAAGCCATATAGTATTAAATATTCTATCAAGGGTTTATACACTAATGATAGTATTTTTGCACCAAGAAATTCCCTTAATAAGTAGAACTTATAGATCAGATTTCTTATTTTTTTTATTAGGTATGTTATACAGGGTGTGTCTAAAAGGTGCGGCAAAAAAGCTACCACAGATTCCTGAGGCTATAATATGAAGATTTAACTCAACTTACCTTAGTCCAAAAATCAATAATATTGGAGATACAGGGTATTAAAAATGTATTCTGGTTTTAGTTCTTTATAAATAATTTTGGTAATAATAGATGTACTGTCACAATATTTGGCCAGAAGGGGTTTGGGAAGGTCGGAAATAAGAATCTGCTATCAATTTGATTGTTAACTTTAGGCGGCGCCACCTGCGGTATCTTGAACAAATTGAAAACGAAATAACTTTTTTGAACCACTCTGTATATAACTTTTAAAGCATAATTCTTTTCTTCAGCATATTTTACATTATAAAGTTATACTTGATTAAAGTTGATTGAGGCAACCGTTTTTGAGATATCTGGGTTTTAAAAAATCCTCTCTGTACAGCCAGGTCTAACAAATACAGAGTGTTTTAGGATAAGATCCTAATCTTTCAAAATGTGAATCCTTAGGTGATTTTAAGAAGAAAAGCTAAAATATACCTAGGTCCTAAAAGGCTTATTTTTTAAGATACAGGGTGGTAAAGTTTAAAAAAACAAACTTTGTTACCACCCTGTATCTCAAAAGTTAAGCTATTTAGGAGATAGGTTTAAATGAACTTTTCTTAAAATAACGTAAGGATTCAAGCTCTAAACGATTAGCATCTAATTCTGAAACACCGGGTACAGCTTAGACCTCCCCATACAGAAAGATTTTTTTAAATCCAGATATCTCAGAAACGGCTGCCTAAATCAACATTTACTAAGTACATATACCTTTTTTATGAAAAATATGTTGAAGAATCATCTCTCTCTCTCTCTCTCTCTCTCTCTCTCTCTATTTTTTTTCTTGGTTTTGGTCCCTTCAGGTCCAATCCACCACTCTCCTCCTTCCGGATTATGCTTTCCAGGGCTTCGTCGGCGTAAAATTTGGATAATCGAGCTGGTAGCTCCCAGAAATTCCAAAGAAAACAAACAATTCAACAATCGATGTAATCGAAGCATAAGTTGTCGGCTGTCAAACCAAGATTTGCTACTGGTGTTACGTATAACCTTCACTTTCACTACTGACAGTTCCCATGGCACGTCCATCTATTTCCCGCCATTTGAGAAATACCTCGTGTTCACCACCAAACAGGATACCATCAGCTTATAGGAATCTTCTCTCACAGCGCTTAGATCCAGAAGAAAGATGCCGTCAATTTAGCGTGAACCTTTCCTTGATCCCTAAAGGTAAAAAACGTTCGTACGACACCTCTAGCCGCCACGCCGGGAAGAACTTTGTAGTCTTCTACTACTACTACTACAAAGAGTCCTCTTGAAGAATCATATATATTTTTTAAAGTTACATACAAAGTGGCTCAAAAAAATATTACGTTTTTAATTTGTGCAAGACACCCTAGGTGGCGCTCTCTAAAGTTAACAATAAAATTGATAGCAAATTTTAATTCCTTACCTTCTAAAAACTTCCTTAAGCCGAATATTGTGACAATAGACTTATTATTAACAAAATTATTCATAAAAAAACTAAAACAAAAATTCATTTTTGTCACCCTGTATCTCCGAAACCATGCACTTTTTGACCAAGGTAAGTTGGGTTAGATCGTCATATTATAGCCTCAGGATTCTGTGGTAGCTTTTTTCCGCACCTTTCGGAGACACCCTGTATGTTCAAGCCATGATATTTAGTTTTTGTTACAGCTTTAATTTCTTGTTTATGTTTATCTATTATTAAAGTTTCAAAATTAGGTTCGTTAGTTTTTGTTATTGAAAAAGCTATATAGTTTGTTTTTGCTAAAATCAGTGATAACTTAAAGGATTCCAACTATTGTTTTACTATCCTAAAACCCTTTATTGCTTTTTCTTTACATTTGGTTCAAGTTTTTCCTCAAACAAAAGGGCGGTATCATCGGCATAAGATATAATTCTACCATTTTATATCTAATTTGAGTAAAGAGTTAATATATGTTATAAATAATAATGGCCTAGTATTGTTTCTTGTGGGACTCCAGTTTTTATTATTTGAGCTCTGCTAATTATGTCATTGATTTTTATATACTGTTCTCTTTTCCTGAGGTAACTCCATAGTGTGACAACACCTCCAAAAGCCTTGGCCAGATCAATAAATACCGCTTTACTATTTTGTTATTATTGAAGGTATTAATAACTTCCGTTGTTAAAGTGTATGTAGCATCGGTTGTGCTCAATTCATCTGTAAATCCAAATGGGTTTGCAGACAGAGTTTTATGTTTCTTTAGAAAGCTGATTAGTCTATCCTTTAGTCATTTTTCGAATATCTTAGCCAGGGAACTTATTAGGCTAATTGGACGATAGTTCTGTATCTTTGATTTTTCTCCTTCTTTAAAAATTGGTGTTACTACATATTCTTTAGTACCTTGGCAGTTTGCCTGTTTCAAATATAAGATTAATAAGATCATTATGGGTTTTTAATGTTCAAATGAACAAGTTTAATTAGTTTTGTTGATATTCCATCTAGACCTAGGGCACTATCGTTTTTAGAGTGAACATTTTCTTTATAATTTTATTTTCAGTTACTAGAGTTAAAAACATTGTTTCTTTTATTGTTCGATTTATTTTGTATGGGATTTCTGGTATAGGAATTTTTTCTTCCATTTTTGGTCCATTTTCAATAAAGTATTGATTACAGTAGTTTGCCATGTCGATATCAGAGCTAAAGTCAGTGTTATTCCCATTTACAATTCTTAGTTTAGGTTTATCTAAGTTATTTTTTTTATTTGTTGCCTCATTTATTATACTATACAACTTTTTTAAATCATTGGTATTGTTTCCAATCTGGTTTTTATAAAAAGCATATTTTTGTTTTTTTATAATTTTGTTTAGCTGATTTCTGTATGTCTTGTATTCCCTTTGTAGCTCTATGTTAAAATTCTGCCTTAATATTAAAAACTAATTAATTGAAAATTAATTGTTGATATTAAACAGTTGTAACTCGTAATAATATATTTTTTAATTACTTTTGTATGTATTTCAGGTTGTTAAGTAATTATCATGTCCAAGAAAGATCAAAAGATTCTACAGTAGCAAACCAGAATAATGGTACCTGTGTTGTGAAATCTGATAAGATTTCCTGTTTAAAAGCATCATCTTCAACAAAAAAATCCTGAAGATGTTAAAAGGTTTAAATGCGATCATTGTGATTATCAGACAATTTGGAAACGTCATTTTAAGATGCATATTTTGCGGCATAAAAGGCCAGAAGATGTTAATATGTTTAAATGTAATCAATGTGAATATCAAACTCTTCAGAAACGCTATTTAAATATTCATGTTCTTTGGCATAAAAATCCGGAAGATGTTGATATGTTTAAATGCGATATTTGTGATTATAAGACTTTTCAGAAAAGCTGTTTAAGAGCTCATCTTCTTCGGCATAAAAAACCCGAAGATATTCCCATGTTTAAATGCAGTCAGTGTAATTATCAAACATTTCAAAAACACCATTTAAAGAGACATCTTCTTGTGCATAAAAATCCCGAAGATATTCCTATGTTTAAATGCAATCAGTGTGATTATCAGACTTCTAGGAAAACCGATATTAAGACCCATATTCTTAGGCATGAAAATCCAAATGTTCATACATTTAAATGTGATCAGTGTGACTATCAAACTCTTTGTAAAAAGTAATTTAAAGAAGCACGTTCTACAGCATAAAAATCCTGAAGATGTTGATATGTTTAAATGTGATATTTGTGACTATAAGACTTTTCAGAAAAGCTGTTTAAAAACTCATATTCTTCAGCATAAAAATCCCGAAGATATTCAGGTGTTTAAATGCGATCAATGTAATTATCAATCATTAAAAAAAAAAACAATTAAATAATCATCTTCTTGTGCATAAAAACCCCAAAGATATTCCCATGTTTAAATGCAATCAGTGTGATTATCAGACTTTTAGGAAAACCATATACATACTCATATTCTTAGGCATAAAAATCCAGATGTTCATACATTTAAATGTAATCAGTGTGCCTATCAAACTCTTGTGAGAAGTAATTTAAAGAAACATGTTCTACAGCATAACAATCCCGAAAAGGTTTTGTTTAAATGTGATTAATGTAATTATTAAGAGCTCCACAAATGTTACTTAAAGAAATACAGATGCCAAGATAAAAAGCCCAAAAATAGTGCTAATAGTATAATAATAAGTATTTTTAAGTATACCACAAAAGAAACTTAAAAACAGCTTTTATATAAAAACCCTAAAAATTCCAGAAAAAGGCTAAACGTAGAAAATGTATCAATTTATATTAACAAAATAAATATTGTTTACAGGGCCGGATTTAAGGGGAGCAGGCGGGGCAAGTGCCCCGGGGCACCCTACAACGAATGTTGATTAGGTATGTTGGTCTTGATTTTTTGGTTACTTATTTGTTTAATGAGGTTTTTTCTTCTCTTTAAGTTTTTTGGGTACAACATTGCATTACTTATTTATTGATAAACACCTGTATTCCCTCTTTTTGCTTCCCTTTTTTAATGTACAAAATTCCATTCATTTTTTTTTTTTGAGGAGCCACCCACAGGCTCATTGCTCCAGGGCCTCCACACCTCTAAATTCGGCCCTGAGTGTTTATACATTTTGCTGTAACATACATTATGTGATTATGTTAATATTATATTTAGTCTATACTCTATTTGTAATTTCTTTTTGAACTCATTTAAGTTATATTATTTTGTAAATATTAAGGTTCTCAAACTAAACCAATAAAAACATATTTTTATTATTATTTTTTTATTATTATTTAAAATCACCTGAATCATAACAATATGTTAACAAAAGTGTCAAAATAGTTATATGCATGGTTGGTAAGAAGTATCACAACTCTTAAATATCTTTAAAATTAAAAAAAAATAGCATCGATTTTTTTGTATTGTACCGATTGAATGTAAACATACCATTTGGCATCTCTGAGAGCTACAAAGCTCGACTAATTCGACTATGAATATTTTCCATTGGCGAAGCTCTTGTAAGAATTTGATGCAACATCGCACATAAGACCGGAAGAGGGGGAGCTGGCTAATCGTCTTGCAACGGAGCTAACAGCCGAGCAAGCAAAACAACTAAAATATATATATTCCAAAGGTGGCTTTTCTCAAGGTTAGTTTATATATATAAGGTTGCGACATATCCTCAACTTTTAGGCGATTCGAGGTCGGGGACGCAAGGAAAGGCACTCCACGGAGAAAAGTTGGCAAGACTGGGTAAAATCAGTGCTGATGATCAATCCAGTGGCGTCTAGAATTTCTGCATTTCATTTTGCATTGTTTTGGTAGTGTTATTTGTTGAAAGATGTAATTCCAAATGTTTTTTTATTTAAAGTAAAAGAATTTACAACTTAATAATAATTAAAAACTGTTGTATAAACGTTTATTCTACTAATACAATAAACTGGATATCTCCGGCACTGAACAACATGGCCGAAAAATGGGAGATGTGACGTCATAACACGTCAAAGCAATATGGCCGAATGTCGTGACCTTATATAGACCGACTTTGGCTTTTCTATGACAGTAAACAGCCGATATATTTGACGTCATTGGAGTCCTTTCTAACCTCATTAAAAATTTAAAATATAGTTTATACAAAGTTTTTTTAATCCACTATTTACTCACAAATATAAACACGATTAACACAATATTTACAAAACACTAAAAAATACCGACATTTTTTTTTAAAAGGATACCTTTGACGTCACATTTATTAACTGTCAAATGAAAGTTGGGTCACCTTATTCCACCACCAGTATTGTAGGCAATACTGAAGCAGACATCCATATAGGTAAAGATTTAGACATCCCCAAAAGAATACTGGTTGAATCTTAAGAATATTATAATCAAATTAAAAGCGATCTTGAAACAAAGTTTTAAAATAATTGGAGTTCACTTGTAAAGAATAAAAACTATAAATATTCAAAAGTTCAGAAAAATAGATGTCACATTACAACAATAATTAGAATGCGTACAGGTCATTGCTTAACCAACGAACATGTATTTAAAATTAAAATAAAAGAAAGTCCTCTATGCTACTGTGGATGCATCAAGAACACGGATCATATTTTTTCGAATGCCCCATTAATGTGTTTCCGAACTTTGATCTATACAGCGAATTTATAAATATAAATTTTCCAATCCCCATATTAATTGATACACTTCTCTTCTCTAATTTAAGTGAACACTCAATTAACATAATTATGGATTTTTAAAAATATCAATCAATAAAATTGTAATGCTCAACTTTTATACATGTGTGAAAACCAAATGGCCGACCATAGGAAATTAAAAGCATAGGAAATGTTCGAGTGGGATCGCGTCGCCGTCCGATATAAGACGGAAGCGGTTTGGTTTCCATACCGGTATGTCTTCTTTTTCCTTTTAATTTATCTACATTTCCTTCCCATCCAACCCACTATGTATTGCATGTTAGCTAATCATAACCTCATTAAATCTGTCATAATATAATCACTCAATAATTGCTCAATAACTCAAATACACTTCAACTCCTTCACAGCACTTAAGAAAAAGCTCAGTCAAAGAAGATAAGTCGCAGGCCCCGATATGAAAGTGTGTTTGGTATAACGAAAAGTTATAACTAGTTTTAAATTTTTCTCCGATTGGTATCGCCAGTGTAATTCGGGACTAGGTGTTTGGCATCCAGTCCTCGTTATAACTAGTTTTAACTCAACTACACTATTTTCGAGGTCGTGAAGTTAGGTACATTTTATTAAAACGCAAATTATTGTCGAAAAAGTCTTTGGACCACTCGTTCGAACAAGTATAGATATCCAGAAACCCAAATATGTAGAAATTAAATTTATTTGTTTATAAATAAAAGCAAAAAGCTTTTTGAATTTTTGACATTTGTGACATAACTCAGGTAAACGCGCTTGAAATCAAAACTTTTTTAACCTATTTTTACTTTTTAGTCCTACACCTACACTACACTTTTCACTATGCCAAACACACCTATGGTTTAAGAGCCAGACAACATCGAAGTCACCAGCAAATCGTACTGGCGATTGCCTTGCAGCAAAGGCATAAACCGAGAGAAGCAAGCAAGCTACAAAAAAAAAAGAAGATTATGACCTAACCCTAAGTTATGTTTATAATCAAGGGAGTGACTCCTGCACGGTCCGACCGTGTTAAATTATTTTATACCTGCACGGTCCGACCGCCTTGAATTTTTTTGTATGTGTAGGATCCGACCGTGTTATTTTTATTTTAATTTTTTTGAACGGTCGGATTGTCGAAAGCAATTTAAAGTGTTTTTGGGTATTTAAATATTATGGCTAGCCGTTGACGCAAAATAGAAAACACTAATATTGTGTCCTCCGTGGCGCAGTGGACAGAGCTCTGATCTTCGAAGCCAGAGGTCGACAGTTCGATTCCCAGCGGGGGAGACATATTTAGGTAGTAGTTATTTAAAAATAACGACCGTGGTGGCACTACCGCGTTGTCTAAAAGGTACTGTGAAATGCATAACTGCATGTTTCAGTGCTTGGACAACGTTGACGGAACAGGGGGAACGATGGGTTAAACATCTAATAACCCGACACCCACGATACTCTGGTATTTAGGCATATGCCTTCGTGGGATGTCAAAAAAAGAAATCGTAAAACCATAAAATATGTCCTGCTTTTTCCTACAAATTATGGTAATCTTATGGTAATGAATGGTCATCCTAATTATAATATCCTATTTTAGTATCATTTTTCATTTACTTAGAAGTAAATTTTGTATATTTATGTTATACTTAATGAAAAATCTTTCTTCTTAGCAAAAAGCGGATGTCAAAATCACACAATTAACGGGTATAAAATGTAAATAAAATTAACTAGACAGAATCAATACCAAAAGAGTTTTTTTAGAAATTGGGTTCTTTTTTCTGCAATTTTCTGGCTTTTGGGATAATCAACCACTAAATTAAAATTATCGAGAAAACCAC
>JACEGR010007888.1:0-43265 GCA_014170235.1 Listronotus bonariensis
AGGGCGGTTATGTGTGGCCAGACACTTATACTACACTTAAAGTTTGGAAAAAAGGAAACAGAGATAAGTGGGAAAATATTTTTTATTTAACCTTTGTAAGACGGACCTCAAAATCTTACTGAAAAGACTAACCGGGGTCCTACGGGACCCCATGCTTAAATTGCGTAAAACATTGTTACTGATAGTTTTTTCTGTTTGTTTCGGATACTATTATGTTTAGAATATCCTCTGATAAGAAAAAGAAGGAAAGCGTTTTTCATACTTGAAATATCAGTACTCTAATTTGTAAGACCAAGAACATGTCTACGAATATTGGCTTTTGAACGTTTAACTGTATGTTCTGGCAACTTTGACCACTCACTTCCATCTTTAGATACATAAACAGGAAAGTCGTTAGTATTAATCTCTGTTTGTTCGATTTCCTCTATGCTTTGATCAACAACAATAATGTCATTTTCTTCCTCTACCTCTGTCAAAATATCTTCATCTTCTAAATCACTGGATGTCTGTCTCCTCATTAGGAACAATATCAAGCTCTGGATCATCACTTTCAAGTAAACGTAAAAGTTCTTCGTCACTCAACCCCCTTCGACTCATTTTCTAAATATTAGTTACTATGCACACTACACACACAAGGAACTAACTAACTAGCTCTGACTAATTCAAATTTTATTGCATCTCGGGGAATACCCAAATTATTCTTGTACAACACGCATTTTACTCCTATATAAAAATACGGGGAAACCCACAGTCGGTAAAAAACCTTTAAATGTATGGGATTCCCCGATTAATTCTATTTTACTGAAATACATTTTTAGAATTTAAACGGCTGACTGGGGTCTTAGAAGACCCCAGGATATATAACTGAAGTTTAAATTTAATCCAATCTTTAAATATTCATATATACATAAGTTTTAATCAATAAAATAGATAAACTACAGATAGATGGAAGATCAACGATTAAAAATTAAAATGTGTAAAAATATAGCAAAAAATTGTGGCTTGGGGTACAAAAGGACCCCGGTCAGTCCTACGAAGGTTAAACAGAGAAATATACATACATAAAACAATAAACTTAGCTTGACAAAAATGCTTTGTATATTTTTAAGGGCATGAAAAGTGCTTTTAAATTTTTCTGAATTAATCTGCCCCACTTTCCTCTATCACCATAAAATCGGACTTGGTGCGGTAATGTGTGGCTCGACCTTAAACCAGAACCAACCAAAACACATAAGTATGTATATTCTCAAATTTTATGCAGTGTAGTGTTTATTACAATATGTAATGTGCAGTGGAAAAGGAAGCATTGAATTGTAATTACCGTTATAATAATGCATTCTGTAACTTACAATTACTTGTGGTACAATTTTTGCACAACATTTAGTAGTGGCTTATGTAAAAACTTATGAACATGACGCGCGAACGTTGCTGTACATTTTACTAACGCGGTATACCTAACTTCATCTAAATCTTTAATCCATGTCTTACAATAAAGTCAGTTTCTCCACAAGTCTTGAAAAACTTCAACAAAGTTAGATTCAGTTATGACAGTACATTTTCGTTATATATATCTAAACAAAGATGTATTACAAAACCTGGGAGAATTGTTAACATAATTTAAGGGGTTGTTAAAGGAGAAAACAAGACTTAATTAGTTTACGAAATACGTACACTGTTGTTTTCTAATTTACGAAACTGTGCGGGATCTGAGATATAAGATTATGTCGTTTGTTATTATTTATTAATGGCGCTTATTCTCACGAGCCAAGAAAATATTTCGTGTATATAATATCATTGTCGTAACAACACAAGCACAAACCATTAATTTCAGTGATTTTAAATAAAATGGTAATAGTGTAAGTTAGCCCCTAACTAGCGACTCCTTAATTTTTTTACTGAACAACGGAGTCCGACAGACACACATTATGAAATATTTTTTAGATGGGCATGTTAAAATATTATGTATTTGATTTTGTTTTTAAACTTAATAATTTTATTTTATTATACAGGGTGTCCAAGAATATGTAAGCAATCTCTTGGATTCATATAGAACACATAAAAATAATACGACAACTTTATGTAAAATGTTTTCCTAAACTCCCTCTTTACAGAGATACCTATGTACCCTTAAAGAACGCGACAGAAAATCGGTTTTTCTTAAATAACTATTATATGATTTAATATAATGAAGTAATTTTTTATTATGATAAATACTAGTTAGGACTTCCTAAAATGGTATCATTGTAAAACATTTGCCTTTATTAGTTCGCCAATGGCGGACTAAGCCTTCCAAAATAGTAATAATTATTTTTACACCCTATATATTAAAGGAATACAAAATTTATTTTTAAATAGCTTGGTTAATCCTTAGCCAAGAAAAAGGTACTACTCTTCGATATTAATAAAGTAAGGCGTTTTCGACAAAAACAACATTTTGGTTAAACTGAGTTGTATTTATTTTTTTGTCGGTTCGCCGGTTTTTGTTCCTTCTTGTTTAATGCATTTTTTAGCTTTAATTATTAAAGATTATGGGATCCTTCACAATGCGGCAACATTATTTTTTAGTTTTGTGAAATTAAAAAAATCCTTTTTATAGGTTTTTTAGTACCATTTGCAACAGAATAACCCAATGTTTTTAGATGTCCCCACTAAACAAAAGATTGTTTTGCTCGAAGCTTTAATTTATTGACATCTCACAAAAGTACCTTTTTTAGCTAACGATTTAAGCTACCCCCATATAAAAATTTTTGCCGGCGTTGTACATTTAATTTACTGGCATTGCCAACACTCTTTAATGGCAAGGCATTGGCAAAAAGGTATCAAAAAGACGCGAAAGTGGGCAATTGGCCGTTATTAGGCCACGTGTTGCAGATAAAGTGATGGTATCCGTCATTAATAAGTGATTGGTAAAAATGCGTTTAAGATGATGGCATCCATCATTAATAAGTTATTGGCAAAAAGATAACAAAAAGACACGAAAGTGGGCAAATGCAGATACTCCCAAGCAGCAAGCTGACGTCTTATTGACGAAAATTGTCGCATATACTTTTTTAAAAGCTAAAATAATGCGATATTTTATTTAAAAATTAAAATAAGAAAAAACTCCTTACTGCATGCAATTTCCTTGCAATGCAAAGTACCATCTCTCGGAACACTGTCCAACTTGGAGATGCAGATTTTTACACTAGCCGAAGATATTTCTTTCAAAGCTAAGTGAGATCAGCTACCGCAGACCGCTCTCGAATTATTTTTGTCTAATGGGTACGGTTTAGACGATAAAAAGCGAAGATATTGCAGAAACGTAGTAGTTTATTGTCCATTACGCCATCTATCGGTATGTCAAAAAACTATTAAATATATATAATATTTTTTATTAACACGTCTTTAAAACTTTTAATAAAGTTTTAAACAAAATGTTTACAGTTCCTAACAGTCTACTTGAATATCTTGCTTTCTCGACTAGCCATCACCAATTAATCACACAACACACACTTATTAGGTAATGAATACATTTAATAATGTATATTAAAAAACTGTTTTCTTTAAAAAAGAAACTAAAAAGCTAGAAAACCACGTAGAAAACAAATGCACAAAGCGGTCACCTTCGGTCGAAATTAACGTAGCTAATTTTACCATCATTTTATTTTTATTCGCTCCAAAACACATAATAAACATTTTGTTTGACCTAATTTTTATTTGCATGATTTTTAACAATAAAATGTTATGAAAAGGCCATTTCCTTTAAATTATGTAAAAAAACATAAAATAATGTTGTTTAGCTGCCATTTTGAATAAAGCAGATCAAAAAATTGCTTTAATGTTAGTTAAATACAAATGTTAATAATATGGTTTAAAAAGTATGAATATGCATTGAAGGTTTGCCTTCAAAAATCCAATATTTATTTGCCTGCAACAAAAACGCGTGCTTTATTTAATCAGGATTGGTATGCCGCCATTTTTGTATGCTTGCCGGCAATTCGCCTGCATGTAAAATTTATTGGCAATTAAGTGTTTATTTAGGGTTGACTTTTTAATGCGTATAAGATGTTGGCATAATAATGCCACCAATTGCCAATGCTTTACCATCAATGCCAATATGAAAATGTACATTGCCGACAAATAGTATTTGCTGGGCCAAAAATACCTATTTCAATTCTTTATTATACAGGGTGTAAAAATAATTAACATTATTGTGTAAGGGTTAGTCCGCCCCTGGCGAACTAATGAAGGCAAATAATTTATAAGGATGCCAGTTTAAAGAGCCCTTTTATCATATTTAAAAATTATTTTATTATACCAAGTAATATAAAAGTTATTCAAGAAAAACATATTTCCAGCGGCGTCCTTTAGGGGCACATATCTCTATAAAAAAAATTATAGGAACTTGTCACATTATTTTTACCTGTTCTATATAAATCCAAATATTGCCCACATACTGTTGTACACCATGTATAAATCTAGGTAGGTAGCACTTCCTTAAGCAAAATTTTTAATTAGTAAATGTTTTATAATAAACTGTTATTCTAATTTATCGGCATATTCCATTTTGTTTATTTTTTGTTTACAAAACACCTATTAATCTTTTATATTAACTAATATTTTTAATTAATGCCACACATTTGTTTTATTGAAACTATAGTTTCTAACTTCTTAACTCAAAGCAATACATTATTTTTTTCCAAATTAAGAATAAACTGAATATAATATGGTAACAATACATCCAGAAAATTATTTATTTAAAACTATTTACAAATTAATTATGTTGCTCGTGTAAGTACATAACGACATTTATGTAAGAAAAAAAACACAAAAAAATCATAATTAAATGAAATAGCAAAATTCAGTTTTGAAATTCGTAACCTAAGCACCACTACAATAATCAAGTGAATAAAAAAACTGTTAACTGAGTTTTGTTTGCATGGTCTACTGCAAAATTTTGGATATGAATTTTAAATATTGGGAATTTTGTAGTGTTTTATAAACATAAGCCCACAGTGTTCTATATTTTTAAAAAGCTTGTAAAAAGGCAAATTTATTTTTGAAAAATATACAAAAAGCCATTATTGGTTAGTTTTTAAACAAGAATATTTGGTAAAATTTTTACTACGCCACTCATTCTACCTAAAAGTTATATAGGAATCCGTTTTTACATTTTTGATAAGTTATTATCAGCCAACTGAGATACAAGGAGTACCTGAAAATGAAAAATATTTAAAATTACCGTGTATCTTAGAAACCAAGATGGCTATCATGGCTTTGTTTATGGCACCTTTTGTTTTACGGAAAAGTAGCTCAGGTTCACGAAACCTGCAAGGTTCTATCTTTAATAAGAACTGAGTAACCTCGCTGCTGCAACCAAAATGGGAACCCTGTACGCTCAACTTGAATATTGTATTTTTAAGCGATTATCTAAAATAAAACTTATAACTTATTTAAAAGAAAGGCGCCCAAAATAACTCCGTCCCTAAACCAAAGAGTAAGTATGTTTTAACAAGAGATGATACTCGACGAAACTTCAAAGGATATCGCAGACTTCTCCCATTGACCTTGAGCCATGTTGTCGGACGCGCCGTTGTTGCCGGCATTACTTGCTTACGTTGGTTTTTTAAAAATTTGTGTTGCTTGCTATTTCTTTGTCACTTCAATATTTTTACGTTAGTTGGGATTTAGAACGTCTTTATTTGTTTTGATTTATATAATGATATAAAAATATTGTGTAAGATATTAAATAAAACCATATTGATACTGCAAGGTATACAGGATGTTTCTAAATTTACTACAAATATTTTAAGGTAGTATTATTTAGATTAAAATAAGACTTCTCTTTTAATAAACATATGTTTTCTAAAATGCGACCCTCTGAACCACAGTTATCGTAAGTTGCAAAAAAACGATTATTTTGAACTGTGGCGACATTTTTGCATCACATCTAATAAAAATTTGCACAGTTCTGTTACATTACCAGTGTATATTTATTGCTTGTTCTAAAAAAGGTAGAAATAGATATAATAAGGATTAAGGGAAATAAACACTGATAATGACAAAATAATGAAAAATTATGTGTCCGCTATTTTTTTTAAGATACACCAGCAAATCGGCCACAGCAAAATCCAAATATTTGATCTTTTTATATTTCTAACAAAACACACGGTTTTTAAGAAAATACTAAATAAAAGTGGTACCTTTGCAGTTGAATATTTTTCATTTATTTACTATCCTGTCAAGAAAATTTTATTTAAAAAATAGTTTTTATTAAAAAGATAGGCAATAAAACAATAAAAATAGCATTGTAAATTGTTAGGTTTTTAGGAACCATACGATCAAAAAACATGTGGATTTGTACAGTACAGCTTTTTAGAGACCAGCTAAAAAAAATTGGCCTTTTAAATATATATAGATTTAAAAAAAAGATAGTAAGGCCCATATGCCACATAAGCTTTTTTGTATCCCGAGAAAAACGCCATTGGCATACAAGTTAAATTTGTGAGTTAAACACAAATTTGTCTAAATTTATCCCCTAGATTTAAGGGCGTAATTTTGTAAAAACAGTTTACACCGCATTATTTTTATTTTACGAAAATAAGTTATTCTTGATAAAAAGATCTGCATAGTCTAAAACCTGGAATTCAATCATTAAATAATTTGTTTTAGCGTTATATGAGGTATCTCAAAATATATAAATTTTGCTTAAAAGGAACCATTATTTTTTTTACAATATCAAAAATTTTTATAAAGAAATGATGTTTAGGATAAAAAATAACTTTTAAATATGCTATCTTATTCATTTAAAAGAAAAAAACCTATTTTCGAGCGTTTGCAAAGCCGTACGCAGGGTTGGCAATTTGCATCCCTCCCCTCCCCCACCAGGAGACCAAAAAAGACCTCACAAGGATGGGTTGTTTGCTTTGTTTTTGTTGTTACAAACAAGCCTAGGCCGCTTTGTTTACTTACCTGCTGTCCTTTTTTATTGTTGTCCCCCAAAATTACTTTCTGCGTACGGCCCTAAGCGTTTCATTTCGTTGTTTTGACAATTTTAAGCATAATTAATTTTTAACCTTTAAACTATGCAGAAAGAATAACTTTTTTCATAAAATTATTAATAAAAAAGTTGTCCTTAGGTAAGTAATAGTTATTTGTACTAACTGGAGCATCATAAAAAGCTCTTTTCCCTACACTGTATTGAATAGAGAAATTAAACTAAATTGTTCATACTTTCTAAAATATATTGGAGAGAAGTAAATGGAGTTTGCAAAGGGTAAAAATAATTACATAGGCATTAGCTTTGCATTTCCTTACAATGCACCAGTTTTTACAACGCCTGTTATTGTTCTTACTTTCCATAATTACACAAAACTAATTTTAAATTTCTACTTGCACAAGCACAAAAATTCCTACGTTGCCACTATGACCACACCAAGCACAAGGTAAAATCATGGTAAAATATGATTGTCGTCGACCGTCTTTTAAAACTCTATTTCTATTTTTTTTTCTTGGTTTTGGTTTCTTCAGGTCCAATCCACCACTCTCCCCCTTCCGGACTATGCTTTTCAGGGCTTCGTCGGCGGAAAATCTGGATAATCGAGCTCGTAGCTCCAAGAAATTCCAAAAGAAAACAAATAATTCAACAGTCGATGCAATGCATAAATTGTCGACTGTCAAACCAAGTTCTGCTACTGGTGATACGTATAACCTTCACTTTCACTACAGTTCCCATGGCACGCCCATCTATTTCCCGCCATTTGAGAAATACCTCGTGTTCACCACCAAACAGGATACCATCAGCTTATAGGAATCTTCGCTCACAGCGCTTAGATCAAGAAGAAAGATGCCGTCAATTTAGCGTGAATCTTTCCTTGATCCCCGAAGGTAAAAAACGTTCGTACGACACCTCTAGCCGCCACTCCGGGAAAAACTTTGTAGTCCTCTACGCACGTCCGCACTGTCCGGAGGTCAAACAAAGAGTTTCTTTTAAAACTCGATCACCCTCGAGAGTCAGGTACCTACTCGCACTCCCTGTTCTTTGTTAGACGACCCAAGGTAAACAAAGATAGACATATGTAACGAACGTCGCATAGTAATTTGACCGCCCGGCCACGTGCTTTGTCCCTTTAACATGGACGCCTTTCCTATCTCTATTGTACCAGCAAATTAGAAATATCCCATAAATGTCATTAAGTGTTTATGGCAATAGCATTTATGTTAGTCGGTTTCCCGAAGTCACTAAAGATTATTTTTAATAGGTTCAAGAAATGCAAAACGAAGGGGCTTATTTATGTTTCTGTAAATTTATCGTCTCATTGACAAACATATTGCCTTGAGAAAATCCGTTGGGTTAGGTAAATCACAAGACGTTATCAACTAAAAATACCATAAAATGTTTATAGCCTGAAACTTAAAACTTTTCAGAATCTAGACAAGGGTTCTCACACTAGAGAAGACCACATGTTATCCATAAAAATTTGTTATGATTAAAACAGAATTGTCAAATAAAAGGAAACAAAGAAAAGAATTTTTAATATAATATGTACTGTTTATAATATTTTTAATGGTATTTACAATAATTATAATGCAGAAAGACATAGAAAAGAGACTAGAAACATTAAATACACCTGTAACTACATATCATAGACCTAGGAATGTTTTTCCCTTAAAATCAAAGACCAAGTTCATTTTTGTTTATATTTTTATGTCGATATCATAAGTATTGAAGATTAAGGTCGGACTGACCAGTTGTTTTATTAAAAGTTTTGTTTATTGTGAATTAAAAGGGAAATTCTTATTTTATTCTAAAACCAGGAAGGTAACGCCATCTAGAGCTTTAAACTCAAACTATAGAAAAGACTACCCTTATGTCGGTAACATCCTAACCAATAGAATTAAGTTAATGTTTATTAAAGGAATGCTGCCTAGACCGTAATACAAACCCTAATTGTGTCAATCATGTGTTTTTATGTTACAGTGGGTTCAATATTTTATTGGAACCTTTGAGAATTTTAAGTAATTTTATGACAATATTGGGGGTGGCTTTTAAAGGACAGCCCTTGTCCAGAAGTCACATTAGGAAGTTACGTTAAATTGAAAAGTCAGTCTGTCTATAATGTTTGTTAGTTAATAGTATGTCTCTACTTTTCTATAGTTTTAAAAGTCTGTCTATAATGTTGGTTAGTTAAACGTCTACCTCTATTTTTCTTGATAGTCTTAAGTCTGTCCATAGTTTTCAATAGAGTAAGTTTTGTTAATAAGTTAAATAATAGTCTCACTATGTCTTTCTTTGATTTCGGTTAAGTCTTGCTTTAACCTTTTTTTAAGTGAAAATTTCAGCCTTCTTATAGTTTTTATGTTAACCCGCACAATGCTTTTATTTAGAGTTCGGTTGATTTTCTAAGTTTTCATTTTAACTTTTACTTTTATTTTTATTTTATATCGTTCTCATACTTTTATACATTTTTTAGTTATTTTTCTTTATTAAAATTCTAGTTAATTTTGTTTAAACATTTCTTTTAATTTAACATTCATCTCCTATTACTAACCTTGAAAAGACAGCTTTTGTGTAAATTGTGTGGCAAAACGTTAAAAGAAGCAGTACAAGTTAGCAACAGAGAAATTAGGTAAGTGTAACTTGGAATAAGCTAACATGTACTAACTAAGTATTGTTCTAAAAGATCTTCATGCTACCAGAGTGTCTTCATTAATTTATATTTTTTGTTCTTCTTAATTTTGTTGTATCATGACTTGGACACTGTTTGCTAGTTGCCGCGCTACCACTTATTTTATAGAACTAGCTCACTGTCTAAGTAATATAATAGTAACAGGGAATACGTCCTTCTGTTACACTATCATTTTTTATTTGCCTTGTCTGACTGTCTGATCTTGTTAAACTATTATTAATCTTTGCCTAAATCGTGGCTACGCCACTGACCATTTTGTCAATACACATAGCTGCTTAGACTACATAACTCTACACATCAAAAAACAAACAAATTCTCCAGTGACTTTTAAAAAAGAAATATTCAAAACGTACAATCAATCCATTATTATCGTACGATTTGATCCATTCTTTTCTGAGAACATTACGAAAATACGGCCTGGAATCGGGACTATCCAGAACTTCTACGGCATCGCACTTACGTTACCACTCGTGCATAGCCAACTGCGATAAAAGAACAACTAAAACTCTTTCGTAAAGGCTCCTGAGGGAATATCCGGCAGTTTTCGTTGGAATTGCCTAAAAGCTTCTGGAATAAAAAGGGGAAAATAAAAATCTCTTTAACTTGTTTATGTTTGACCTTTCACACGGATAACTATGGGTAATGATATTCCTAAATATACCACTTAGCGCGTTAAAATACAGGGTTATTTTGAGATTAATATATTTCTCTTAACACAGTACAGAAAATGGTGCATTTCCGAAATACAGGGTGTTAAAATTTAAAGAAAAAATGCAGTTTTTATTATAACTCTTCTATTACTTCGGATATGTCGACATAATTAAGTAACCTTCATTTAACCATAACATTACATTTTTTGCTGTATTTTTTTAACAAAAACGAATTTTACATACAAAACACCATATCAGAGTTTGCCATACATTTAAATGACTTTTATCTTTTAAACAAAAACCGTTCGTCGTACGATAAAATAACAAAAACCCAATTTTACTCCAAAGTAAATAATTATTTAAAAAATAATAATAATTGAAAGAAAAAGCAGTGGCGACTTATTTTTTTCTTTAAAAAAATTATTACAAATCTTGTTCGAACGCCACTGATATTTTTATTTAACTTTTACAGTAAAAAGTGTAACGTAATGATAAAAATAGGTGTATTAAATTTTCTGGACATATCTGGACTGGAAGGAAAGTTATAATAAAAAAAGACATTTTTTTTCTTAAAAATTTTAACACATTGTATTTCGAAAACGAAGCATTTTCGAACATATTATTATTTGAAAAATGTTCTTATTTTCTTACATTCTAAATAAACCCTCTATAGTGCATTTTTTTAATGTCCTTCCTTTATTTTTGCACAGATTTGTGTATATGTTTGGCCACCTATAACACACCAAGTCCTGCACCATTGCACGGCCGAGTCTTGGTTTTGAAATCTACCGTTGAAATCAAATGCCGTGGGCTAAATAGGACCGCTTCGTGCCCTACCGCATACCCCGCACCGCATTTTAATAAGTAAACAAATATCACCGACGATTGAAATGTTTATAGTTTATTTGATTTTTCAAAATATTAATTTAAAAAAAAAACTTATAAAACAAAAAATTACAATGTATTTGTAAGTTTTACTCACATATTATTTACAAGATGTAACAATAAAATTAATTTTACACTTTTTAATACTTAATAAATCACTTTTTCTTATATTGTTTATCTACAACAACTAACCTTACCCCCTAACTTTTAATTTTTATACGTAATAAATTAAAATAAAAGGTGACGCCCGTAAACTCAAAGCTTGGTTCAAATAACATCGGCGCTATCGGATCCACGTGTCCACGCCAATGATTTCATTGGCTGGGCATGTTTCAGACCGTACGAGACATGGTGCGGGTCTTGTGGGACATCGGTGCTGTTATGTGTGGCCAGACTTTTACCTACACTATACTTAAAGTTTGAATAAAAAGGAACAGGGATAGGTAGGAAGATCTGTTGTATTTAAACAAGGAGATGTACATACATTAAACAATAGACTTAGTTTGACAAAAATGCTTAATTATATTTTTGGGGTCAT
The DNA here is from genome assembly GCA_014170235.1 of Listronotus bonariensis. Classification (NCBI taxonomy): domain Eukaryota; kingdom Metazoa; phylum Arthropoda; class Insecta; order Coleoptera; family Curculionidae; genus Listronotus; species Listronotus bonariensis. The sequence continues at coordinate 11,742 of JACEGR010007888.1, forward strand.
GAAAAGTACTTTTGAATTTTTTTAATCAATTTGCCCCACTTTCCTCTATCACCGTGAATCTGGGCTCGGTGCGGTTATGTGTGACTCGACCTTTCATCGTGATATTTTTTCCCTGAAAAGGAGTTACCAGTGCAAATATAGTCCAAACCTATTGAAAGATTACTGTTTACTTTAAAAAGTTATATTTTAAAGGCTAAATGTTTGTGGGGGCAATTTTAGGGAAAGGGGGTCTGGCGCGACACCTGGGGTGCATTAAGAATCGACGCCCAGTAATTGCTCGACATGCCCATATGGGGACATGCGCAATAAGCAAGACCTTATCAAAACTAACAAATTCGTTTGCCCAGGTCAAGGTTGGGGTAAAGTTTGCCTCAATTTTGTCGAATCTGAATGCGCCCATGGCCACTCTCTGGCGGCACTACTGTTAGAAACGCCACCGCTTGGCCGGGCGAACAAGAGTGCCAGAGAAAAGAAAATAAAATAATTAAAGCCAAAATGCTCAAATTTATACGACTACTAAATACCGAGTATAAGAAACATTGCCTCTGAAAAATAAAGGTTTTTTCCGCGTTAAGAACAAAACCAAGTGGTTTATCTCCATTTTTAAACATGTTTAGTAGAATAATGCAAAATATACACATATTCAACGTTGTTGATGTATGTCCCCAAAAAAGGAAAAATCCCCGGTCTTTGGCAACACTCGGCCACTGAATCTTAAGGAAAATAATAATTAAATACCAAATATTTAAAATAAAAAATATAAAAAAATATGATTAACCAGTGTTATCTTTACCTATTAAAGAAACTATATAGTAGAAAATGTATTATTTATACAATGCTGAACATGATGATGTTATAACGGGAACGTGAGGTTTCCCGCAATAATGCTATTAGCAAATAACAGAAATTGCGTTACACTTGTCAAGCTAAATTTTACTTTTAGATTAAGTCAATTTTACCGCGAAGTCGTCGTGTTATTTGGATAATTTCGAGTCAGATTGTGTTAGGGTGACAAATTCGCATATCTCAGCCACACCACGTGTGACAAATTAGCAGACCATGCGTTGTTTTGAAAATTTAATGGGTTTCGCATAATTAGCATACATAAAGTTGGTTGTTTTGCTATTAAATTAGTTTGCGTGGATAATAAATTGTAGAAATAACATCAAACGAAATTCCTACTGGTTTAAAATTGTGGTAATTCGAAGAAATACCGACTGCAAATGATTGCGCAACTTTGATGTCTGCCGTAGAGCAAATGAAAATGAGTTTTAACCGACTTTATAAAGAAGGAGGTTATCAATTCGCCTGTAGGCTTTGTTTTATGTATGTGTCACACAATTACTCAGTCAATTGTGGACCGATTATAAAAATATCTTTCTTTATTCGAAAGAGTTCACCTATTCGGTGGCTATAAAAACCCAAGTCAGGATCGCAAGAAAGAAAGGTACTAGACCTATTGTTTTCTCTCTTGGCTGTATGTTAATCGTGCGGCCTACCGCCTCAAGACTGGTATCTATAATATGCTAAAACATCAGAAGTGCCTACAGAATCGACAACCTTGGGGTAAAATTTACCCTTTTCCCCGAGTAGGAAGAAAGTCTACAGTAAAAGAACAGGAACGTGTAATTTGATTGCACACGTGTGACAAATTAGCAGACCATGCGTTGTTTTGAAAAGTTAATGTGTTTCGCATCATTAGCATACATAAAGTTTGTTGTTTTGCTATTAAATTAATTTGCGTGGATAATAAATTGTAGAAATAACTTCAAACGAAATTCCTACTGGTTTAAAATTGTGGTAATACGAAGAAATACCGACTGAAAATAATGCACAATGCGCAACTTTGTGTCTGACGTAGAGCAAATGAAAATGAGTTTTAACCGACTTTATAAAGAAGGAGGTTATCAATTCGCCTGTATGCTTTGTTTTATGTATGGTACGCAATTACTCAGTCAATTGTGGACCGATTATAAACAATCTTTCTTTATTCGAAAGAGTGCACTTTTGCGGTGGTTATAAAAACCCAAGCCAGGATCGCAACAAAGAAAGGTAAAGTTAAGACCATATTTATTTCATTTTGAAAGCGATGCCGCCAAGTACACAAAAATAATAAAGCAAATAAACCCTGCCACGTGCCGCAGATTTAATAGCAGGCCAGAGACAAAATTAGAGGGTGCTTTTTAAGTACGTGATACGCATTTTCGCAATGTTTTTATTTATTTATCTAAAAAATATGTAATCAGGCTCTGTCAGAGGGTATGTGGTTTTAAAAGGTTTGTTTACTTTATTATTTTTGTGTACTTGGCGGCATCGCTTTCAGAATGAAATAAATATGGTCTTAACTTTACTAGACCTATGGTTTTTTCTTGGCTGTATCTTAATCGTGCGACCAATCTTCCTCTAGACTGGTATCCATATGCTAAAACATCAGGAGTGCATACAGAATCGACAAGCTTCGGGTAAATTTACTTTTTCCCGAGTTGAAAGAAAGTCTACAGTAAAAAGCACAGGAACGTGTAATTTGATTGGGGGCGTCATGGTTAGTTCGGGTTAGTTTTTTTAAAATTCGTTTTCTAAAAAAATAAAAAAGATTTAACAAACCAGCACAAACCATGACTCCTCCAATTTGACAGTTTTAACATGATCGTCTATAACGTTTCAAACCAATTACCTGCCCCTGTGCTCTTCTGTAGTCTCTGAAAAAGGTGCTGGTAGGTTTTTGGTATAGGTTTGCTATTAGCGAATAACAGAAATTGTGTTACACTTATCAAGCTTAATTTTACTTTCAGATTAAGTCAATTTTACCGCGAAGTCGTCGTGTTATTTGGATAATTTCGAGTCAGATTGTGTTAGGGTGACAAATTCGCGTATCTCAGCCACACACAGGTGTGATAAATTAGCAGACCATGCGTTGTTATCGAAAATTTAATGTGTTTCGTATCATTACCATATATAAATTTGGCAGTTTTGCTATTAAATTAAATTGCGTGAATAATAAATTGTAGAAATAACATCAAACAAAGCTCCTAGTGGTTTCAAATTGTGGTAATATAGTGAAATACCGACTGCAAATGATTGCGCAACTTTGATGTCTGCCGTAGAGCAAAGAAAAATTATTTTATGTAATAAATACAGGGTCACTTAACAAGTAGTAACTACTGGACAAAATTACTTTGTGGATTTCCTTATAATAAGAAGAATATAAAGTCATTATCTTGTATATTTTATTTAACCCGTAGAATCCTAAATTACGTAAACTTCCCCACAAAATTGATCGCATATGATCGATTTTAAAATAAAATATCTCATTACCATATCTTTTTTAACCATTAAGTTATAAAGACATTTAAAAATAAATAATAGTTTAAAAAACTAAAAAACACGCTTTTATATGTAACCGAACTAAAATTAGAAAATAATTTTTCATTACAAAGAGTTTGTCACTTCAGAGTAAAAAGCGTGGGGTGCATTTTACTATTTTTCATAACTTTTCCCTCATAGATATTTGCAAATAGAATAATTATAACATTTAATATATTAAGCACCCCACGCTTTTATTCTGAAGTGACAAACTCTTTGTAATGAAAAATTATTTTCTAATTTTTAGTTCGGTTGCATATAAAAGCGTGTTTTTTTAGTTTTTTTAAACTATTATTTATTTTTCATTTTTTAGTTCGATATATCAATTAGTTTTTAAAAATAAATGCTCCAGTTTATTCACTAAAAATTCCTTCGCCATTTTGTCAAGAGACACATAGTCAATTAAAAACGCAGCAAGTTATGCATCAATTGCCCTTGCGCATTCGCCATAATTTAAAAAAAGGAATTTATTTATCCTGGCGGTGCTAATCAGGATAACGGGATACTGTTTTTAAATTATTGCATTGTCATCGGTCCTGATACTTGTGCAAAGTTTCAAAGAAATTGAATCGCTGGAAGTTGGTAAAAATTAGGCTCAAAGATTCCGTTACATAGACAGATAGATAGATTGACAGATAGATAGATTGACAGATAGATAGATAGATAGATAGTTACAACCCAAGCTAATAAAAGCGTGTTTAAAAAGACAAGTTAAAGTAAATCTATAACTTTAGGGTGATTAAAAGTTAAAAACAAAATAAATAATGTTTAATTGCCCTCTATGTGTAGCAAAAAGGGAGTTATCTAATTTTTTTAATAAATTATACCTCAATTTCTTTAAATTTTTTAATTACAAATTACTTACAAATTACTTCCTTTTTACAGCATCAAACAGGGCAATTATTTTTTTTAACTTCTAATTACCGTTTAGGATGTGTTGTTAGTACTTCCGGCAAACGGCGAGCGGGACTTAACCTTAGCGCGACATGAGCTCGTCAATGTCACATGAAAACACGTCTCTAAAGCCACGTACAGACTTGGATACAATCGGCGAAAACATTTTTTGGCCGACTGTATCTTGAAGGTTGCACATCGATCGGCCGACTTGTTGCAAACGCCATGGCAACGTCGGTGGGCGTTTTCATGCAAGGAATCGGCAAGTCCTTGTTTTCCATTTAATATGGAAAACTTCGGCAGGTTTGTACGAGCTTTAAAAATCGTGTGGACGCGAAACACTTGCATCTGCAAATGTTGGACAACTTTGTTGCTGAAAAATATTTTGAACAAGATACAGTCGTCCGACAATGTTGTCCCGATTGTATCCAACTCTGTACATGACTTAACACGCCAAGCGGGACGGCGACGGGACGGAAGTTTTTTGCGCTGGGCAAGGATTCAATATATCACAAAGTATTCCAATGCGCTCTAACTATCTTTATATTGTACAATATTATTGACCGTTTATGGTTTATATTAGTGATTTATTGTGCCGTGTGTGGGTAATATTGCACAATTATTTCAGTTTTCAAATACGGAAGAGTATTTTGTTTTAAAAACAATTACACACATATGGGTTGAAAAGCATTAGAGAAAGAAATAAAGGTTTTTCTTATTATCAAACATGTTTTAAGCAGCTACTTTTTTCTTATCCATGTTTTAACCAGTAGTTACAAAACAAATCTTGTTATTGTGCAATATATTAAATATAGTCATTGCGCGAATATATTGCGCTGTTCGGGGACGACTAGCAATATTACTGTACAATATTTTGCGCAATAATATTGATTGTCTGTTGGCCACTTAACAACCGACCCGCTTGATGTTTGCAAAAAGCTTAAATTTAAATGGTTACACTAACCTAATAACTTTACCTTTTCTTAACATTTTTTTTTAATTTTCGTACGCCCATATGCACGTTTTTTAATTTAATCCGAATTACAAAATCCAGCTTAGAAGTTTGTACACTTTTTATATGCACCCTTAATGGATTAGTTAATCCAAATTATGTTATGTCATTAATAAATTAAATGTTTAACAATTATCATAAGCAATTTTTTAGTTTGTTCCAAGAATTGTAAAACTTTATTTTTATGTAACTCAAGGTATTGTTTTACTATTTAAATTAAATTTAAAAATGGGTTCTAATGAAGATAAGTTAATTTAATTATAGATAAATTTATGCAGTAGAAAGCCTGATTTCTGTTTAATATCATTTTTCTACAAATAATCACTTACAAATGATGATTATCTTCTTACTTTTTTTTAAGAAGCTCCAAAAATTGTAAATTAGTGGGTTTTGTAAGCCATATTCAAATAAAGAACATTTTATCTCTTGTGCCAAAATATGAAGTTATTTCTTTACGTCTTCTTGGTAAACCAAAATTTACAGCTACAATTTTTGATATCATTTAAAAAATAACAATTTTTATAGTTAAAAATTTTGAAAAAAAAACACAAAAAGCTAATAAAGTCAGTTTGAAACACAATGCCTTCTGCCTTCTGTCTAATATGCCGCCACAAATACCAATCAACAAAACGGTATAATTTAATTGCTCTTCAATAAGCTCGAAAATTATTAAAATATGTCTTTTGTCAAAATATTTGCTTCTTTTGCGTCTTCCAAATAATTTGGTAATGGTCTACTTTAGGTACAGTACTTTTTAAACTTTTCTTTAAAGTACATTAATTTAACAATATTTTTCAATAATTTATACTTACTAAAGTGCGGATAATCACATTGGGAGCAGATAATTAAAAATAAAATATGCAGAAATTTTGTATTTTCTGATATTCATTAGAGAAACGAGTTCGTACAGTTCATCAGCTGCTCACATTTTGTGCCTATCTTCATGTCCTTGCGACGTTGCCGTTATTACGATTACTTTAAGAAAAACCGTGAATCTGTTTTCTGACTACAGTAAAAAACTGTCACATTGGGGTGGTCATTGTTAGTTCTGGTAAGTTAAATCTTTTTTGTTAAATTCCCTTTATTAGGGAATTAAAAAAAAATTAACTAACTAGAACTAACCATGACCCCCATAATGTGACAGTTTTGCATGACCGTTTGTGGTGCCTCCAACCAATCAAATTACCGGTTCCGGTGCTTTTTCCCTTTCTTTTTGAAGAATTGTGTGCAAAAGGAATGGAGAATATGCTAAAAATAAGGTAAATTTTAGTTTGTATTGGGTATATATGCCCAAAGGGTACCTTGCCATATGCCCAGTTCTAAAACTATTACTTGCAAGTTGGGTGTAAGAAAAGAGTGACGAAAAATATATATATTTTTTAATATACTAGTTAAACTATTTATTTTTTTATCTTGTACAATTTACATAGGCTGAAAGCCTAAATATTAATGTACCGTGGTGTCCTAAGCAAGATAAGAGGATGTTTGCTGACAAGGGACTTAAAAGCTTGACGATTTGGGGAGAAGGAAAGACCTCCGCTGGCAGTAGGTTCCACAGTCTAGAAACTCTGGGGATAAAAGAAGAACAAAATGGGAAGTTCGTGGCCTGAACCGTATAGGGATGCATACGTGCGGCACCGCGAGTTTTTCTGTTGGGAGCTGCAAGTGGAGAGACTATACTAGATTATTCGTCGGATCAGAAGCCGTAAAAGTATCTATAAACGAGCGATAGATCTCCTAGAGGTCGACTATGGACAAGAGAAGAAAGTCTTTCTGTAAGCAAAGGATCATTAATAAGGCAAATAGCTCTTCTTTAAATGGCATCATGAATACTGAGGGTTGTGGGGGACGCCATGCCTCAGACATGCGAATAATATTCCAGAGAATAAAATTTTTTTGCAAATTCAACTGTCCCCAAAGTCGACTATCACCAAATAATTTTATCTAAAATTTCTTGATCAACTCCAAAAACAAATCGCTATCAATTTCTATTTGCAAAAATTCAAAAAAATAACAAAAAGTTGTTAAACGTTTTGTTATGACAACTTGTCACATTTTAAGAGGTTAGAATATCGGATTATATTCGTTAATCCGTCAATATAAAGGGATTAGTTTATACTCATGTTAAGCAACAGTTTAAAAACGGGGCATAGAAAATATCATCAGTAATCCAGATTTTTTACCTAAACAGGATTATATCAATAGGGTGCATAGGAGCATTAATAACTTGATTATTAATAGAGATATGGCCATTTAAATTTAAGCATGTTTGTATGAAAGCTTATGGAAAAAATCGAGCATATGCGATAATTCTTTAAAGAGTTTATTATTTTTATTTATAGGTTTGTAAAGGTAAATCCTGTGATCAAAACGTTAATTTAAAGCGAAAATGGCCTAATTTCAAAAATAAATATTTTCAAAAAAGTTCTTTTTTGTTCTTTTTTCTTGACCACTTGAAGTTCTTAAAAATTGTTAATGAATTTTCGTATTTGATATTTTGTAAAATGTTGATAAAATTAATAAAAATAATAAAAGTTTTTTTTTTAATTTTGAAATTCGACTACTTTTTGATCGCTTGCATCGTGATTTTACATGTTTTTCTCTCTTGAGCCCCTAGAGAGGCCTTGTGCAGACCATGGCCAATAATTCCTTAACCTTGGTCTACCCAGCGTGTATCGTCGTTAATTTAACAAATTCTTGTACCACTTTTTTAAATATGTAATAAAATGAAAGTTTAAAGATTATTGCCATTTTTGCCTTACATACAATGTTGCCAGCTGATAGCATACATGGCGTACATCCCTGTTTATAAGTATGTAGCAGTCAACGATGAAAATACCCATATTTTTAAATCATTTTTCTACTCGTTTTTTCGAAAAATTTTCTTGTGTTTAAATATTTAATTTACTGTTGTTTGTTTTGATGGTTAAATACACTTTTGTCTGTGATAGATTTGAACCTTAATATTATGAATTTTTTGTTTTATTATATTTTTTAAACTGTTTTCTTAATGTTAACTAACTAAATGAAATGTATGCTATTTTATACTGGTTATTCACAGTATCATTTTTCTGTTAGCCTACAGCTTAAAGGCATCTATTTATTCATGTCTCTGACGCATATGTGGCAATAAAAAATTTAAATGCTTTTAATAGTTTTAATTTATTTGGTTGGGATATGGCTGGGTCTTTCTATATGTATATTAGCTTTTGTGGCTGCTATTACCGATCTGTGTTTTATTTCGTTGTTCACAACCTTCTTTGTTTGTAGGCAGTAGGGACCGGATTAGGTGCACCATAAAAGCTTAAAATATGCATAAAATATGCATGAAAAGTGGCAAAATATGGTAAAATATGCAAAATTAAATAAAAGCTTTTGGAAAGAATCTTTTTACTTTAATTAATTCCATTAAAATTTACACAAATTTTACCGGGGAAAAGTTTCTTTACCGATCAAAAATTAAAAAAAAATACAGGTCAAAAAGCATCCCTTATTCATATTACTTTTGTATATATTTTTCTGTTTCGGCGGAAGGATTCCCCACGGGTCACCCCTTCACTCCAAAATCTTGAAAATGTATAGAATATATGCACCATGAAAATAGCTCAAATATGCAAATTTTTGAGAACTTTGTTCTATTTTTATAATGTTGGTCTTTTTTTTGTTCGGCATAAGATCATATTACTTACTAACCATGTCCAGCTTGTGTAATCTTTGTACCAGATTCTTCTCTAAGCAGCTAAATAAGTTTAAAGTTGTTTATCAAAATTAAAATAAAAGTTTTTTAAATATTTTGTATTTTTCTGTATTTAAAGAAAGAGTTGAGGAAGGGCATATCTCGATCCAAGTAATATACTATTTTCTAGAAAGTTTTTCATAAAAACCTATACAGGGTGATTTAAAAATCGATCACGAAACTTAAGGGGTGATTCTATTTGACAAAATAAGGGTGAAGCTTTATGTATTTTTTTCAAAATGTCATTCGTTTTCGAGTTACAAGCCGTCAAAGTTCAATTTTAATTTTGGTTTTTCGCCATATTGCAGTTACTTTCTAACCAATCCAGTTGATATTTGACATACAAATCGAGCTTTGCAGATTCTAAAATTTTAAGACAAAAGTACTTTTGTTTAATGCCGCCAGAGGGCACTTTACCTAACACTTAAAATTTATTTACATCATAACTTTTTATTTTGACAGATATCGCAAAGCAGGGGGCGCCATTTTATAGACATTTAAAAACTCAAAAATAAGGTACTCTTTATAAAGTCGATAAACCTCGCCGTTTAGCACCAATAGACATCAAAGCTTTCATCAATTTCAATCAAATTACCTCCATACATACAACAAAAATAAGAAAAAAACTTCATATAAACATATGTCCTAAACGTCTTAGTTTTTAAAGTACGGGGTGATAAAAATTAAAAAAAAAAATAAATAAATATTTAACACACTGTAGTTCAAAAACTAAGACATTTAGGACATATGTTTATATGAAGTTTTTTCTTATTTTCTGTTGTAGAATCGCCCCGTAGAGTTTGTCGATTCAGTTACTGGACACCCTGTATGTATATAGGTAATTTGATTGAAATTGATGGAAACTTTGATGTCTGTTGGTGCCTAAACGGTGAGGTTTATCGACTTTAATAAAGAGTACCTTATTATTTAAGTTTTTGATTGTCTATAAAATGGCGCCTCCTCCTTTGCGATACCTCTCAAAATAATAAAGTTATGATATAAATAAATTTTAAGTTTTAGATAAAGTGCCCTCTGGCGGTATTTTAAATAAAGAACTTTTGTCTTAAAATTTTAGAATCCGCAAAGCTCGATTTGTGTGCCATATATCAACTGGATTGGTTAAAAAATAAATGCAATATGGCGAAAAGACCAAAATAAAAATTGAACTTTGACGGCTTGTATCTCGAAAACGAGTGACATTTTGAAAAAAATTTATATGAAGCTATACCCTTATTTCATCAAGTAAAATTACCCCCTTAAGTTTCGTGACCGATTTTTAATCACCCTATATACTTGCCACCGCGTACATCATAAATCTTTTGTTTTCTACCAGATATGACTTCATCTAAAACATTTACAGTATAATCAGGTAAGTACTTGACATTAAAATGATTTATTAAAAAACTTAATATTGATAAATAAATACCTAATTATATAGGATATCATAATTAATATTATTATCTGTCCTGATTTATCCACAAACAATAGGTAATTTTTACAACTAAATACATTGAAAATAAAGTAATGTAAGTGTTCACACTTTTATCAGGATCACAATAATTTCTCTATAAGTGGATGATAAGAAGACATACGTGCTCTCATGTGATCTGCATTGTCTACTTTTATTCCTTTTGTTAAGGTACTAAGTTTCATATACGTTACTTATAAGGTGGGGCCAGTAAGCAAGTTCCAAGGTGGTCTTTAAACTTAAGAGGGTAAGCTTGCTTAAATTTATTTTTCTTAATTATCTCTTCAAATAACACAACTATACGGTATAGTCGCATACGTTGGAATGAATTCAATAAAATTTCAGTAGTTATTTTTTTGGAAAATCCGCAAATGGGTACCTAATCTAGCAGCGGTTTTTTTCATGGTAAATTTTTGTATCTAGGGTAACCCACATATTAGCTACGAAGATCTTGATATTTTTTTTAAATATAATCACCTATTTTTCATTCATTTTAAAATTTTGCATCGAATTCTAACTACAGGGTGTGTTTTTTATTACTTACAATGGCTATATTTTCTTAAGCATTGCAAATATCAAAAAATAAAAAATACCGTTTTTATAGAACCCGAAGGGAATATAAATGACGATTTTTCGAAACACGTCTATCAACCCCTTATGCTGCACCCCCAGTCACTTTAAAATCCTTAATCGTAAAACCCCTTATGTGGCACCTCTCCGGATAGCTTATAAAATATGCTTTTCGTTATTTACAAAAAGTTGGGGTAAAATCAGTTAGTGTTAAATTTTAGAAAAATCATACTTTATTATTTATAAAGAATGCCCGAAATGTTCAGTTAAATTAATATAAAATTAATTAAATATTATTAAATTTAAATAGTACTCCATGTTGAGCTAACGTGCCCCCATAAAAAGTTTTGGTTAGTTCTGGTTAGTTCTGGTTAGTTCTGGTTAGTTCTGGTTAGTTGTGTTGCACAAGCGCTTAACAACAAAGACCAGTTGCTGTTACTTTTTTTCAACAAAATTCAGAAAGAGAACTAACCAAAACTAACCATAACTTTTTATTGGGGCGGATACGGGGAGTATTATTTTAATTTATTATTAAATTTTAATTAATTTAATAATAATTTGATTGGACATTTTCGGGCATTCTTTATACTACTAAGGTATGATTTTTCCAAAATTTGGAGATAGTATTTGATATTTTTTATGACCACGGAGTGTTGCCATTTAAGATTTTTAAGTGACTGGGAGTAACAGCTTAATGGGTTAATAGAGATGTTTTGAAAAATACGTCATTTAAATTTAGTTCAGGTTTTATACAGGGTGTCCGGGAAAATGTGGGAAATCTCTCGCACACGTATGGAACAGATGAAAATAAGACGACAAGTTCCTATAACATTTTTCCGTTTAAGCACCCTGCGGAGATATGATCCCCTAAAGGGGGCAGCTAGAAATCGATTTTTCGTGAATAACTTTTAAAGTGCTCTGTATAATTTGATAATATTTTAGTACGATGCATACTAGTAAAGACCTCTTAAAATAGTGCCCTTGAAACTTATGTCGCTTCTTTAGTTTGCCAGGGACGGACTAGTTTTCGCACATTATTGATAATATTTTTACGCCCTGTATGGTGAAGACACAAAAATATGTTTTTGGGTAGTTTAAACCTTTGCTAAAAAAAGGTACTCTTGTTTGACATCGATAAATGAGCCGTTTTCGAGTAAAAAATTATTTTAACAATAAGAGTTTATTTTTGTTTAATAATACAATATTTTATTTTCGATGTAATTTGTAATTTTTGATTCAGTATTGAAGTCCTCTCGTAGCAGGTCAGGAATTTATTGTTAAAATAATTTTTTACTCGAAAACGGCTCATTTTATCGATGTCAAACAAGAGTACCTTTTTTTAGCAAAAGGTTTAAACTACCCAAAAACATATTTTTTGTGTCTTCACCATACAGGGCGTAAAAAATATTATCAATAATGTGCCAAAACTAGTCCGTCCCTGGCAAACTAAAGAAGCGACATAAGTTTCAAGGGCACTATTTTAAGAGGTCTTTACTAGTATGCATCGTACTAAAATATTATCAAATTATACAGAGCGCTTTAAAAGTTATTCACGAAAAATCGATTTCTAGCTGCTCCCTTTAGGGGATCATATCTCCGCAGGGGGGCTTAAACGGAAAAATTTTATAGGAACTTGTCGTGGTATTTTCATCTGTTCCATACGTGTGCGAGAGATTTCCCACATTTTCCCGGACACTCTGTATATTTTTTGTTTTTAATTTTTTGATGTTAGCCTTGGTTAAGAAAGTATAGCCATTGTAAGTTTAAAAAACGCACCCTGTCTATTTCATGTACCAACCTCAAGTCAACAACTATTAAAAATTTACGAATAAACATAATTAAAGAGCTAATGAATAAAATCGTTGCTTATTTTTGGACCATACTGTACATAGTTTTTACTTTACCATAAAAAAAACCTAAACCCATTTATAAAAATTAACTTGTTTGGATGTTTTTCCACAAAACAAGCCACACCCATAAATTTAAGAAAAATCGTACTCAGAAAATGTCCAATTAAATTATTGTAAAATTAATTTAAAACTAATAATAAATTAAAATAAAACTCCCTGCAGAGCTAAACCGCCCTTAAAAGAAGTTCTGGTTAGTTCTGTTGTACAAGCTTAACAACAAAAAGCAGTTATATTACTTTTTTCTAGACAAAATTCAAAAAAGAACTAACCAAAACTAACCAGATTTTTTGTGGCTTAGGGATGATTATTTAAATTCATTATTTAATTTTAATCAATTTTTTATTTATTTAATTGGACACTTTCTGATATTTTCTATTATTAATAAGGTACAATTTTTCAAAAATTTTAAGGTATAGTATTTCATTTTACCCCAATTTTTTCATGACCAACGAAAAGCATTTTTCATAGGCTTTCAAGTGCCATATCAGGAGTGTTGTCATTTAAGATTTTTAAGTGATTGGGGTGAAGCTTAAGGGGTTGATAGAGGTGTTTTAAAAAATACGTCATTTATATTCCTCCCAGGTTTTATAGTAACGGTAATTTTTAATTCTTTCATATTTGCCTTGGTTTAGAAAATATAGCTATAGTAAGTTATAAAAACTTACCCTGGATGTGGGTATTATATTTTAGGACCAATCAACAATGCCGAATTAACTCTTTGAGGCACCCTATGCTGAAGTTGTCGGGGGCCCAAGATTGATGACCACAAAAAAAGGTCCTTTCTTGTCTAATGTCTATTTTATCACACGGCGCCTTTTTCTTCACAAATAAAATTGGTTACCACAAAAAGAAGAGAAAAAAGCCCTTCATTCTTCGGTACCTATTTTATTACAAACTGCAAAATTGACAACCAGAAAAAATTAAAAAATAAAAATACAAAAAAATCCTTCCCTGTATAACGCCTATTTTATCACACGGCGCCCTAGGCTTCAGCCAAGTCAGCATAGTGGCTTATGCGGCACTGTCTATAAATTTTATTAATTTAACTTACCAGCATATTTTAAGCAAGATTTTGCTTGGAAAAAAGTTAAATGTACAAAATTTATAACGCAAAGTCGCCGAAGGTGTTTTTAAAACTTATTGCCCATGACCCTATTTGTAAGCACAATCTTGGAAAAAGATTTGAATAGTTTTAGTTTGTAGATGTAAACTTAAATTTTAATAACAATAAAGACTGACATTTTCTAACAATTTTAACAATCAGTTTGGATAACAAAAACTTGCTTTTAAACACTTATACAACCTATATTGTTAAAATAGTATCGAATTATAATTTTTTTTCTTACTGTATGACTATGCATATAGAATTTGTTGACAAGCTCCCTACAAAATGGGTGCCCTATTCAGAAGCGAGGAAATGGCCCTTGCCCAACTCTTCATCCAACCAGAAGCCGCCTATCACGTGGTTGCTGAACTAGGTGAAAGTGGATGTGTTCAATTTCGAGATGTAAGTGACGATACATCAATTAATATTAAACCCACTAAAACTAATCGGTTTAAGTCGAATTTCTCGCAGCTTTTTATTTAAGTTCGTTGTATGGGACAATTCCTTATATCATTGGCTAATAAATGATTAAGCAATTATTATTTTTAGACCAGTTTAGAATACACAAAGAAAGTTTTTCACACACCGGCAAACCCGGAGCCGGTAAGGACGCCGATGTCGAATGCAATGTAAGTAAATTATTATTTTTACGTATAGCCCGGCGCAACTTATTTGCCGCTCCGGTGGCCGGCTCCGATTTATGCAGCTGGTGTTGAAGTCGACAATCGAAAGCCAGGCACTTCTACGCAGAATCGGACTTGCCGGTGCCGAGTAATTTTTAAATACGAGTTTTTTATTAATTTATTATTGTTTTGTTTTTTTAAACTGTTTAAGTACGATGTTGTACGTTAATGATCTGCTCTAAGCTTTTTAAAAATTGTGTAGGAGCTACCTTGTCTATAGGTATTGGTTAGTTCTGCCTTTTCAGCGTTTTGTTCTAAGGTACATAGCGCAAGAGTTTGTTAAGATTACATACATAAAATATCGTTACCGGCACCGACAGGCCGATATATGTGAAAACCAATGTTATACGGTACCGAAACCATCACCGGCGCCAACATTGCCGGTGTGTGATACGCCCTAATAAGGATTAACAATACTTATAAAATTAAAGTTTTTAAAAAATACCGTTGAGCTAGATACAGATTTGGAAATTCCGTTTAAGTGCATTTTCACACACACAATGTCGATGCCGGTGCAGGAAATGGTTCCGGTATCGTATAACATTGCTTTTTACATATATTGGCCTGTTAGTGCCGATACAAATTTATTATGTATTTAGCAGTAGTAAAAGAATGATCTACGCTAGTGATCCCAACAAACGTTACCTTCTTGCATTATTCTACCTAGGAAGAAAGTAATGGAAAGGCAAAAATTAAAGCAACACTGGGTACATCCATTGTTGACAGTGTGATACATAGAAAGTAGCTTCTACACACTTTTTGAAAAGCTTAGAAAAGATCATTAACCTAGCGATATCGTTCTTAAACAATTTATTTATACAAAACACACAAACCGCACTGACAACGACAGTTATTACTAAGGGGATAATCATAAATTAACATAAATATCGCATCAAAACATTATTCGGCACCGGCAAGTCAGTTGAACATAACAAAACAGTGAAATCGACAAATCGATTGTCGAGTTTAACACCGGCTACATAAACCGGAGCCGGCCACCGGAACAGCAAATAACTCGGTTTCAGCTATGAGTAAAAATACTAATTTAATTACAATGCATTCGTTATCGGCGTCGTTACCGGCACCTGTTTTGCCGGTGTGTGTGAAAAATGATCTAGAGGTACGTGAAAATACGGCGGCAAAGGAGGGATGGTATAAATTGTTAAAGCATAGCTTCGGTAAAATTAAATGAATCAGTGCACATATTATGCGGACGGTAGGAACCGAATTAAAAAAAAACAGCAAATTAAAATTAGGCCGATACCGGTCTGTATGTGCAATACAGATCAAAGATTACCGAGAAATTAGGTTATTAAACAAGTCTTTAAGCTGATTGCTACCTGGAAGTTTTAACTCTATGGTTTTATACCCTGGGCTTTATTTTTAGATCCGCAGCGTTCGTCCAGCGCCGTCGTATATGCGCTTACCTTATATGTTTAAGTTCCTTATATTATTTCACGAATAAAAACAAATCTCTGTAACCACTTCTACCTTATGCAGCTTTTTCTGCTTTAATTTGTATATTTATGTTATAATTTTATTTGTAAATATTGTTAAAAGTATAGCGGGTGTCCCTAAAAGGTGACTTACCCCTATAACTTTTTAAAATATTAAATTTAAATTTGGTACGTCAGTATAACACATAAATGTGCATTATTTTACGGACTTAGTTGTTATTTGTTACTTTCAATATTCAACAAGATTTTTATTTTATATACGACACCCGGTATAGTCTAACTTATAAATAGATTACATTCCATGTAAACTGACACTCCATTCGCTACAATTTTACATCTAATTTCTTTATTTTATTTTTTTATTTTTTTGTTTATAATTTAAAGTGACTTTTACAAAAGTTGTGTAAAAAACATTTGTAAATTTACATTACTTATATGTGATATTGTACTAAATATGTCTCCCCGGTGGCGCAGTGGACAAAGCTTTGATTTTCGAAATCAGTCCGGTTCGATACTCAGCGGAGGAGACATATTTAGGTAGTAGTTATTTAAAAGTAACGTCCTTTATGGCACTACCGCGCTGTCTAAAAGGTGATGTGAAATGCATAACTGCATGTTTCAGTGCTTGGACAACGTTGACGGAACAGGGGAAACGACGGGTTAAACATCTTATAACCCAACTCCCACGGTACTCTAATATTTAAACATAAGCCTTTGTGGAATGTAAAAAAAAAAAAACATGTAATACTGGTATACAATTGTTAATATTATTACATATTTAGTGTTATATCACATATGGGGTATATAAATTATTATTTATACAATTTTTGTAAAAGTTTGTTGTAATTTCTTTCACGTTCAACGTTCCAAGTTGTAAATTCGCGAAAAAAAAATTTAAGGTACGTACAGATGGGAAGCAAAATGACCAAATGCGAGTTTCAAGTATAAATAATTTAATTTTAACATACTCTTTTCAAAAATTATTATTTTTAAATAGTGTTATTAAACATTTGGTAAAAAATAATTAATTTTAATTAAAATAATTTGCGAAGAATTAAATTAATTAAGTTAATTTCAAATTTTAGTTAAATGAGGAAGTTAGCGCATTCCAGAGAGAGTTTGCTACAGAAGTCAAAAGATGCAATGAAATGGAAAGGCAGCTGCGTTACATTGAAGCACAAATTAAAAAGAGTGATATCACTATTTCTGATATTTCTGAAATACCCAAAGCTCCGAATCCTAGAGAAATAGTTAACTTAGAGGTATAATATTAGTCCAAATAATATTTAGCGCTCCTAAAAAACTTTTTTAAACTTTTTTTTGTTGGTTTAAACAACTGCATTTAAAGAGTAACTAGGATTGTTTATACAGGGTGATTTAGAAATCGATCACGAAACTTAAAGGAGTGATTCTACTTGACAAAATAAGGGTAGAGCTTCATATAAATTGTTTTCAAAATGTCATTTGTTTTCGAGTAACAAGCCGTCAAAGTTCAATTTTTATTTTGTTTTTTTCCCCATATTGCTATTATTTTTTAACCAATCCAGTTAATATTTGGCACAGAAATCGAGCTTTGCAGATTGTAAAATATAGTATGTAAGGCCAACCAACCTAGATATAAAAAAATCTAAAATTTTAGGACAAAAGTACTTTTTTTAAATACCGCCAGAGGGAACTTTACCTAAAACTTAAAATTTATTTACATCATAACTTTTTTATTATGACAGATATCGCAAAGCTGGGGACGCCATTTTATAGAAAATCAAAATCTTAAAAAATAGGGTACTCTTTATTAAAGTCGATAAACCTCATCGTTTAGGCACCAATAGACATCAAAGTTTTCATCAATTTCAATCAAATTACCTACATACATACAGGGTGTCCAGATTTTTGAATTACCCTGTATACACAGTATAGGTCCACAAAATTTTAAAAAATGGCTGAATATCGGACAAAGATTTTTTAAGTAGGTACTTTTGCCGTTGAACAAGAAACTAGAGGACAAACTGCATGCATAAAAACGAATTGCTGGTGCCAAGAAGGCCCTAACTTTTTTAATAGAAAATGGGTTATGTAGGTCTTTGTTTTGAAAGCACTTTAATTGGTACTCTACTTAACGCCACTCTGTTTTTAAAAATCGGTCCAATCGTTCCAGACTTATAAGCCAATACCATTAAAACCACACGGTTTGTAAGTTTTCATGCCAAGTTTCTAATGGCATTGGGTAGAGTGACAAAGGCCCATTAAAACGAGGTGCTATAAAAACCTTATTTTTATTTGAAAAAAAAATGCTAGTGCCTCCTTAGCATCAACAAAGTTTAAGCTCTAGTTTTGACTTTAGATTCTTGTTCAGGCTTGACTTATGAGTGAACTGCGATAAACACCACTTACATTTTTAGCGATTTTTGGGAAGTTTTCTTAGCTGAAGCGTGATGAGGCAAAGCGGTCTTCGGATTTAAATTCAGGGCATCAAAAAACATAAAAAAGTGGGTCAGGTCAAAACTACTGATAACTTTTCTTTGTGGGTTTTCGGTGCTCCAGTACTTTTGACCAGACCATTTTTTTATATGTTTTTTAATGCCCTGTATTTGAATCCGGAGTCAGTCTTGCTCCATCAGGCTTCAGTTTTGAATAACCTGTTGAAAGCCTTACCTAAATATATTATTTTTAGCGATTTTTAGGGTTTCAAAGCTTATTTAAAACTCAAGTAATGAAGCAAAACGGATTCGAATTCAGAGCATCAAAAAACATAAAAAAATTGGTCTGACCAAAAGTACTAATTACTTTTTTATTTTTGTATGCCGGTATAATTAAAAATTTAAAAGAAATGTATGGTTTACTCTTTTTTTTTAGGCTCATCTGGATAAAACTGAACGGGATGTCCGTGAGCTTTCTGAAGGTGCTGTAACGCTGAAACGCGAATATATCGAACACATTCAACACAAATGGGTTCTTGAAAAGGCCCAGGCATTTTTTAACGAAAAAGAAGAAGTCGTTAATAGTGAATATACTACCGAAGAAATAAAACATGCTTCACAATTAGGTAAGTAATTAAATATTAAGGAAACCGGAAAAAATCTCGTTAATACACTAAAAGTAATATTTTTTAGATAAGAGAATATTTGGCTTTGTAAATTGTATTTATTTTATTTTGAAGGATTTATTGCTGGGGTATTAAACAAAGAAAAAATGTTTGCTTTTGAACGTACATGTTGGAGATTTGGTCGGGGAAATATATTTATTCGACAAGCCGATATTGAGGAGCCAATTGAAGATCCCGAAACAGTAAGTCACATTAGAGAAACAGCACCTTTAGTTTATTGTCGATAAGAAAATCCCAGAGTTAACTTTATATGGTTTTGTTACAAATACATAATAATTTCGGCTGATTTTTATGTCATTTTGACTTAAAAGTTTAATGTAACAATATTTATTTAGCCTACACGAGGCACTCCATATAATTTCGTTTCTTTTACACTTTTTATATTGAAAATAAGTAAGAATGGGATTTAAGTAAATTCCTATTTTAAAGGGTTATAATGCGTTCTTTAATAGTTTTTTGTTTTTTAACACCAATTTAGCAGTTTTCGAGAAAATTCACCCAAAAAACCGGGATCTCTAGCTTTTGGACCACCCCTATAGCTTTTTACTTTTAAAAAATATCTAAGGTTAATTTAGGATATAGAGAATAGGATGTAACAAATCATCGACTTTAGGTGGTTGCAGGACTGTGTAAAGTCCATATATAACCCACATTTAGATTCGCAGTGGCAAGAAGCATTTTTCGGATTTTTACGACCTCGCGCAGTAAACAAATCGAGGGTGGACGAACATGTGCATTTAAAAGCCATGGCAGAATACAAACCCCGGCACACCGTGCCCCCGTCCGCAGTCTGACCGTGACGGTCATTGACTACCGTACTCCGAAAGGGAAACCCAGAGAAGAAGGCGTCGTAAATTTTTTCCAAAAATGCGGATAGTTTGTTTGGCGCCTGTCCGTAATAAGTAGTGTCCAAGCGCACAAACACATTTTTCCCCATGAAAAGTACCTTTGGTTTTGCGCAGGTAATAACATTGACAATCCATCGATATCAGTGGTAAAGTCATTATATTTTAACAGCTGATGATTAGTCCAGTGGCGCCTACAATTTGTGTTTTTCGTTTTGCATTGTTTTCAAAATGATATTTGTGAAAAGATGGAATCCTAAAAGTTTTTTATTTAAAGTCGAAAAGGTTGCAACTTAGTAATAATAAAAAGTGCTTTGTAAACGATTATTCTAATAATATTATAAGCTGTATTGCTCCGGCACTGATGCTGACATTTATCTCATTTAACAACATGGCCGAACAATGGTCCATGTAACGTCAACAAACCTCAAACCAATATGGCCGAATGTCGGGACCCTATATAGAGGGACTCTGAAAATATTAAAATAAAATTAGATACGTAGGTATACAACATAAATCGCATTTTTCAGAAATTCATTTATTTTTTAATACTTTTGGTTTAGCTGGAAACAACCTTAACTTTCCTTTTTTAAAAGAATCAGTCGGTATTTTTAAACAAATATAAATAGAAAATTTAATTCCGAGTACAACGGCAGTGCATTTGCATTCATGGTAATATAGATTAAAAATTGAAATTATTTAGAGGTGTAAGTCTCGATTCCTATTTAAATAAGTAAATATATACCAGTTGTCTTATTTAAATTAAAGAAGTAATTGTTGTTTCCGGCTTAACTGGATATAAGAAAACAAATAAATTTTTGAAAATAATGTTTATGTCTAAATACAAAATTATAGGGGTACGCCACCGGCCAGAGACTCAGATATTTGGGGTAAACGTTCTCGAATACACTAAACCGATTTGGAAAAAAAAAACGTTTTGGCAAATTAAAAACCTTCTTCTTTTGAAGTCGGTTTAAAACGAAAGAACGTTAAAGAAATAATTTAACACCCTTTAAGATATAGTATCACATGACCCCCTATCCTATTAGAACTTTCTGACGTAGGTGTTGGGAAGGGCAGGTTGGTTTCTATTTATAATATTTTTAAGGGTATCGAACAACGAAAGGTAGCATTTATAGCATTTTACCAAGGATCAAACTTGGAAGCGAGAATTAAGAAGTTATGTACCGGATTTAAAGCAACTATAGTTAATATTCCGGAATCATTGTCAGCCAGAACAGAAAAAATAAAACACGTCCTAACTGAAATACAAGATATTAAAACAGTTATTAATCAGATAGAAGATTACAGAAAAAGACTTTTAGGTATGTAAAAAGTTTTACACAGGGTGTCCGAAAAGGTCATGTCTTAAATATCAGGGCTAACAAAGCGGGTCAAAATAACACAGTCACATAAAAAAATGGTATGGTATCTCTATGTTTTTGGGTTGCTAAACTCAAATCTAAGGGCAGTTTGGCCCCCTCAGGTCATGGTCAAAGGTCATTTCAAAGTCAATCACAGCCCTACAAAAAAAAGTCCGAAGGACTAGACCATGGATATGCTCTTGGGGTCGCTGAATCCGAATCTGTGGTCGATTTGACCCCATCAGGTCAGGGTCAAGGTCATTTTAAGGTTAAATCTTTAAAATTCATCGAAAATAGACCACAATTGTGGTATGTCAGTAGGACGTGATATGGTCAAACTGACTCCGGATTCGGATTTAGTGACTCCAAAAATATAAACATACCACGATTGGCGTAAATTCTCGATGAATTTTGCTGATTTGACCTTGACCGTGACCTGATGGGGTCAAACCGACCCCAGATTCAAATTTAACGACCTTAAAAACGTCTTTCAGAGCAGCTTTTTTGTGGCTGTGTAATTTTAGTACTTCATATTAAAAAAAAGTTTAATTGCATTTTGTTATTAAATTTTTAAATTAGATTTTAAAAAAATATTAAATTTTAACCCAATGATATACAGGGTGTTCAATAACTACGATATGAGACTTTAGAGGGTAATTTTCCAAGTTATTTTATAGAAAAAGAAAAAATCTGCTTCATTATCCTTTAATAGGAAAAACAAATTGATGGACATAAAATAGGTAAATCCTAAAGATGTAATAATAAAGAAATTTTAATGTATTTGTTGCCTTCATCATATAAAACTTATAAAAACATGTGTTTTATTGTAAAAGTTCTTGGAATTCAAGCAAAATTGTAAGTAATGAAACTCTTAATAGGTATACCAACTGCAATTTCATTATATTTTAATGCTATGAATGTCAATGATGCGTGGACATACAAATCTATGATTTTGAGATATATTTATTTAGTCAATTTAGTACCATTTTAACCTAAAAAAGGACCTATGCAAAAAAAAACAAAAATTAGGTTTTTGTCCATAAATCGCTGCACTGTGCGCCAGAGCATTTAAGACCTATCTGGACACCCAGTATACTTAAAAATAAGGTTTATTATTTCTGCGACAAACCATATTATATCACATTATTTTTTCAGTTGCTGTTGCCAAAGATATTCAAAACTGGAGCATCATTGTTCGAAAACTAAAAGCTATCTATCATACTTTGAATCTTTTTAGTCAAGATGTGAGCAAGAAATGTTTAATTGCGGAAGGGTGGATTCCAACAAATGAACTACACTTGGTTCAAAACGCATTGGCAGCTGGTACTGTAAGTATTTGGGTTGTGGCGAAGCTAGACGTGGGCAAAGTAGGCGTTCGTCGCTGCGTATACACGGGTGTAATACAACCTGCAATGGAACATGCAACGCAACAAGATTCGCACGTTTGGACGGCTGCGAGTAATGCGCGCTGGAACGTTTGTCGCGATCCATACCTGTGTCGGTTTTTGCGTGAACACAAAGGCGTTCGATGTGAGTTCGCCGTATTCGTTTGGGCGTATTTGAGAGTTGCAAGAAACAATGGAAAACAAAGTTAAAATGTGGAAACGAAAAAAAAACTCTAACCAATTGAATGTTATAAAGAAGAATAATTTTTTAAAACCGATTTTTTAAATTAAATAGCTAAGTTTTCTACCAGCGACGACATGTGTGGCTTTTTGGTTTTTTACCAAGTAATATGCTAAGATAAAAAAATCTTGCACTACAACCTCGTTGGTCTACAAGTTCGTTTCAAATGCGGATGAGCTAGTTGCAGCAACAACATTAAGACCCTTTGATGCATTGCATGTTATGTTGCATGTTGCGTTGCAAGTTGCATTATACACGTCGGTACGCGGCTTAAGCTTAAAAGACCTCGCCAGACCCCTTTAAATGCGATGCCACAGTATTTAAAATCTTCTTTTATTTTTAAAATAAATAAAAACTTAAAAATATTGATCACACTGGTCACAGGCTATTAACTTACTGCGCTACAGATGTGATACGTATTTCAAGCGAGCGTGATAGCGCCATACAAATATTTGTTCCACATTTAAAAGTTTAAAAGTCTCTTTTCTGGCTTTTACTTTTGGCTCACGGGTGTAAAGTTAAGTTTTCTCCCGTGGGCCGAAAGTAAAACTAACCCTAGCAAAAATTCAAAAGTTTGCTAACTTGACATCTTGTCTAATATTTTAGACATCTCTGTGACACCTTTAGGCGCCATAAATGTCTGGTGGCGTTATTATTTATTGTAATTATTATAAATGTAAAGTGTGATATGTAGTTGGATTTAGAATCAAATTACGAGTTTATTATATTAAGGTTAAAACCAAATATCCCACCTATTTTAAAAAACAAAATTGATAATGGCGGTTTAAAGACATGACATCATTTTATAAAATAAAAAAGTGCTTTTATTAATTTGTCGCTGGTTTTAAAATATCTCTTTAAATAACCTGATAAAAAAATTAAAAAACTGTTTCGCAAAATTTCGGTTATTTTACGGATAATTTCGGAATGGCTGCAAATTTTAAAAACGGAACATTGTGAAGCATAAAACTGCGTAATTTTGCTCTAATTAAACTCCGAATTTGTTAAACCCTGTCCCTGCTTTTAATTTAATAAACCTCAAAAAACATACACCTCAAAATTTTTATGACAAATTGGCCCCTTGTCACCAACTTTTGTTGTTTAAAATCAATTATTATAGCGGTTAAGACTAAAAATTTTGATTGATCGCCTAAATTTAAAGTAACTTGTAAATCAACCTACTTTAAACTCAGAACTTTGTCATAAAATTAAATAAACATATCTTCTTCTTAAACCCCCTATATACTGTTAGTCCCATAAACAAAAAATAACACTATAATCTTTTATTTAAGGCACTGGCTGAACGACCGCCGGCGCTTTTGCTCAATTATAAGGAAAAAATGTCTGTCCGGCGGTTTTATCTATCTACGTATATAAAAACCGAGAAAAATTTAAATTAATTTATTACCGGCGGTTTTCACCTATTTTATAGGTAGATTTTTTTAGTTGCACACTGTATTTTGCACCTATTTTAACCAGGCTCTTTCGAATTTCTTATTACACGGGGATTTTTCCAGACAGCTGGAGAGCTGCAAGTGTCCAGCCTATTCCCAAGAAAGGATCTAAATCTCTTCCATCCAACTATAGAACCATTTTACTCCTCTCAATGCTTTGTAAAGTAATGGAAAAATCCATTAACTCGCAAATTCTTAGGTATTTAGAAAAACATAAAATTTTACATAACAGGCAATACGGATTTCGTCACAAGAGATCTACAGTAGATCTTCTTTTCTTCGTTTCGCACAACTGGAACAAGTCTCTTGAGTACCTAGGTGCGTCCCAGATCGTTGCTCTTGATATATCTAAAGCTTTCGACCAAGTCTGGCATGACGCACTTCTTAATAAACTTCCCTCCTACGGTCTTCCAACTAAACTCTGCTCTTGGCTCTCCAGTTATCTTTCTAATCAACGTATATCAGTCATTGTTGAGGGCCACGCTTCGAGCTTTCACGAAATTAATTCTTGGGTGCCTCAGGGTTCAGTACTAGCACCGACTTTGTTTCTTCTTCACATTAACGATCTTCTTTCTTCCACACCAATCCCAGTCATAGGTATGCTGACTCCACTCCACTTTTCAGGCTCTTAAACCAATCTCTCAACCCGACTTGGAAAGCAAACGCAGGGCGATGCAGATATCTCTTTCACAGGATCTCAATTTGATATTGGATTGGGGCGCCAAAAATCTCGTTCCATTTAATGCATCCAAAACACAATCATGTTCCTTGTCACGAAAAAATCATCAAACACTCACCCTTTGCTTATGAGTGGCCAGGTTTTGCAAAGCGGGGACACATTTAACTTTGTGGGCGTCACATTTGGGAATAACCTTAACTGGCATAAATACATTGTATCTATAGCCACCGCGGCTTCAAAAAGCTTGTATTTCTTTTCCGAGCCAAAAAGTATTTTTTTCCTTCAAATTTATACACTTTGTATGTGTCCCAAATTCGCCCCTTTCTGGAATATTGTTCTCATGTCTGGGGAATGGCATCCCCTACAACCCTCAGCATTCTTGATGCCATTCAAAGAAAAGCTGTTCGTCTTATTAATGATCCTTTACTTACTCAAAGACTTCCTTCTTTTGTCCATCGTCAAGCTGTGGGAGATCTATCGCTCTTCTATAGATACTTTTACGGCTTCTGCTCCGACGAATTATCCAGTATAGTCCCTCCTCTTGCAGCTCCCAACAGAGAAACTCGTGGTGTCGCACGTATGCATCCCTATCCGGTCCAATTGGACAGGCCCCGAACTTTCCATATGGTTCGTTCTTTTATCCCTAAAGTTTCTAGACTGTGAAACCTACTGCCAGCGGAGGTCTTTCCTTTCCCCCAAATCTTCAAGTTTTTAAGTCCCGTGTTCAACTTCCTCGTACCTTGCTTAAGACACCCACGGTACGTTAGTATTTAGGCTTTCAGCCTTCGTGGATTGTCCAAAGATAAAGAAAAAAAAGAGGGTTGTTTTTTTCCTTGTTTATAATTTAATTTTTAGAAAAGAAATTATCACTTTTTAAGAATTTTAAGTTATATCCAGTTGCTAACTTTCATCCTGACAGTGCCGTCCTAATAAGTTATTTCTTTGCCTGCCTACTTATATTTTTAAAAGTGTTTTTTGGTGATGTAAAATATTGAATCTATGTGACGAAATCGTTTTGTAATGTGTCTTTTAAATATAATAGGCCCTTGATAAAGTGGCAATCCAGCCACGAAATGTTAGGATAAATACAATAGTGGTTTTATTTGCCTGTCCACATCCCTCCATACTACTCCAATTTTTTTTTCCAAAGGGTGCACTATACTAAGCAAAATAAATATGTAATATAATAATTAAGGTTACATTAATTTTAACTATTATTCGGCGGTTTTTAATAGTTTTCATAAGCAAAACCGCCGGACGGTGGCATCAACCGATAAAAAAAAGTTAAAAACGGCGGTAATACCAAATTAATTTACATTTTCGGTGGTTTTTATATGCGTAAATAGATAAAACCGCCGGATGGTGGTTTTCTTTTTATAATTGAGCAAAACCGCTGGCGGTCGTTTAGCCAGTGCCTTTATTTAATAAATAAATAGGTTACTAACATTTTTAGGTAAATTGCGGTAGTTCAGTTCCTTCTTTTCTAAATGTACTTAAAACAGAAAGAAACACCACCCACTTACAATAAAACTAATAAGTTTACAAGAGGTTTTCAGAATTTAATCTCGGCTTATGCTTTTGGAACGTACAGAGAGTTGAATCCAGGTAAGAACAATGGAAATAAATCTATTTTTAACTAGTTTTAAAACTCTCGGTAATTATTTAGTATACGGTTTTCTGCTATTTTAACGATTTTTAAAATATTTTGACGTACATGTTATATATTAGTTGTCCTTAATAATAATATAAAGGTACAGTTATTATTTAAAAAAAAATTAAATAAAAAAATATTTTTGTTGGCATTTGTCCACTTTTATTATGGACAATTGGCAACGTTGTATAAATGTTTAATAATAAAGAGGGCTTATAAACAAGGGCGTGTTTATAGGGGGCAGGGGGCGTCCACCCCCAATTATTTTAGTTACTTGGGTAAATGTATGTCCTGCGAAAAGATTAGTCTCAAAATATTTTAGCAAAAAATAAATATATACTTTATTTGTTGTACTATAATCATCACTAATTAAATTATTATTAATTAATTATTGTTATTAACAACAAAACCCATCATATAGTTTTTGATTCTGACAAATGTGACAAAGTGGCAACATTGACTAGGAAGGTTTATTGTTTTGTCTAAAATAACTTCTTTATATCTTATATCTTTTTACCATCTTATCGGGTAGAAAATCGGTATCGTTACAGAATGCAAGATCAGCCCTAGTTACTGTTACTTATAACGTGCTTGTAAAGAATTATTATACAGGGTCATCCAAATTAGGTGCCCGTTATTGGTAACTTCGTTATTATTTGAAATACGTTTAAATTAGCAAACTAGTAGCATTTTTCACGTTCTTTAAGACTGAAGATTAGAAAAAGAATTGACAATCGGGTTTCTGAGTTATACAGCAAAATAACCTTTTTTAAATGGAACACCCTGTATATTTTATCACCATTAGAAAGATCTTTTAAAATCCTTGAAAAAAGTCCACATGTGATATATCCAATTTTTCATGGTTTCGGAAATATAGCCATCCTCAGAAATTTTATAGTACACTGGCATGTTTTAAATAAAATACCCTGTATATTACATTACCAATAAATAGATATTTAAAAGAGCTTTAGGAAAATACCACATTTGCTATGTCTCTCTCTTATAGTTTTGGAAATATGGCCATTCAAATCTAAAAATTACGTTCAATTTTCATTATATCACAGCTTTAAGCTATAAGCAATAAGTTTTTGTGTCAGAAATAAAACGGGAAAATATCTACCATCTTTCAGATTTAAATGGCTATATTTCCAAAACTAAAAGATAGGCACATCAAATGTGGTATTTTCTTAAAGCCCTTTTAAATATATTTATTTTAAAAAAGGGTTTTTCGCTGTATAACTCAGCAACCCGATTGTCAATTGTTTTTCTAATCTTTAGTCTTAAAGAGCGTGAAAAAAGATACTAGTTTGCTAATTTAAACTGTTTCATATTTTGAGGAATAACGAAGTTACAAATGAGAGACATTTAATTTATATACATATATACAGTGTGTCCAAGATAAGGATCCTAAGCATGGGAGTCTCAGTACCTATTGGAGATACAGCTTAGGTTAAATTAGGAAAAAGTTGTGATTTTTAAAGCTAATTTACATGCCGTTTAGAAAATTGAAATTTTTATATATATATATATATATATATATATATATATATATATATATATATATATATATATATATATATATATATATATATATATATATATATATATATATATATATATATATATGAGTTGGTCAAATATTGGAATTTACCCCCCCCAATAATTATGGGCTAGGCACGCCCCTGATTATAAAGGGTGGTCAGGTTAGTTCTGGTTAGTCAGCGTTTTTTTTTTAATCCTTTAATTCACCAGAGACACTTTATGAATCCAGTTTGTGTGAATTCTTTCTTTTATTCACTCATAAATAGAATCAGACCCTTCCGATGGCCAAAGGTTTTTCATATTTAACATGGTATAACTAATGTTTTTAGTCGTTTTTCTTCTTACTTTTAGGTTATGAATTAACAATTGTATATTTATTATATTTTTTATCTTTATTCTCAAAAATATGTGGAAAAAATGTAATTTTTACTTAATTTTACATGTGATGTTCAGTTTCATTAACTCGTTTTACCAATTTTACCCCGCCAAGCACCCCTTTTCACTCCCCGGTCCCTTAAGTTTTATTTAACGGAATATTTTCAATGTGCGCCACTTACGTTTTATTTAGAAGAGTGTCTAAATATGTAAGTATTAATAATTTTTAAAAACCCTCAAAATAGCAGAAAACCGTTTATTAAACTGTTACCAAACTCTCAAATTAGCAAGTTTGCTTGTGATTTTTTACACAAGTGGTTTGAGAAAGATTCTAAGATAAGCAGTTAAAAAAACGACTTTAAATCAATAACTTAGCAAAAATTTAAAAAAAGTCGAGTAATATCATAATAGGGTATTAAAGTATAAAGTTTTGTTTATTTGGTCATTAACATTGAGTAGTTTAGCACATATGTTATTACCTAAATTTATTTTTTAATAATTTTCACTTTTTATTGAGTTTTATTATTGTTTTAAAGTCGATAATTTTTTTTAACAGTTTATTTTTTGTTTCTTAGTTTATTAATAATAATATTAAAGCCTTAAACATACATTTAAAAGCAAGCCCACACTACAGTAAAAAAACAAACACATGTAATTCAATTTGTTAAAGCAAATTAAAAAGCATCTTAACAAAAAATAAATAACAAGAAATAGTCATGACCCTCCCAATGTGACAATTTTGCATGACAGTTTGTAGCGCTTTCAACCAATCAAATTACACGTGCTTGTGATTTCTACTGTAGTCTAAAAACACTACTAACTACTAGTACCTCTTTTAATTTGGTTAAAAGGCTAATTTTTCCCCAAGGTTGTCGATTGTAAGTGCGCCTCTTTATTATCGAGCATATTCCCTACCTAGAGGCTTTGCCGCACGAACACGAAAAAAATTGTTTTTTTAACTTTTTCTTTCACTCTTCCCGCGGTCACGTTTACGTAGAAGTCTACATAGACTTTCCGGGTAGGCCGCTGAAGGCGTCGTACGAGCGTTGCTGTACCCTTGGGGATCGAGAAAAGATTCACGCTAAATTGGGGCTTCTTTTTTCTGGGGCTAAGCGCTGTGAGTGAAGATTCCTAAAGCCTGAGGTTATTACGTTTTGGTGTTGAACGCATGGTGTCTTCGTATGGTCGAGGAGGTGCGCATGCCTTGCGGAAAAGCGTCAGTGGTGAAAGAGACGGTTATGCGCGATACCAGTAGCAGCCTTTAGCTTGACAGCCACAATTTATGAATGTTCAGAAGTTCATCGCTGTTGTTGATTGTTAGAAGTGTTTCTTATTCATATGCTAATAAAGTCTGGGAGTTTCGAGCTCGATTATCCAGAATTTCCACGGACAAAGCCGGGAAAGCTTATAAGCAATAGCTTATATGACCGGAACAGGAGAACTGGCGAATGGACTTAGTATCAGACCCATAAAACAAAAAAAAGATAGATAATTTTCTCTCTTTCTTGCGATCCTGACTGGTTGTTGTACACTCTTTCAAATAAAAAATAATTTTTAAAATCGGTCCAAATAAAAAGCATACAGGCGAATAGAGCCTTCTCGTTTTTAGGGTCGGTTAAAAAATAGAGGGCAGATTTTACAAATAAAAATATATAAAAAAGCTTATTTAAACTAGAGAATACTAGTATTTTTTCAAGTGTTTAAATTAATATTTAATTGCATAAAAAACTTATTAAAAACCTAGGTATGCTTGATGGATCACGCATGACAAAACTGCCGCAATTTTCAACGTTAAATAAAATTTATAAAATCGGAGCTACAATTTCGAGATTAACAACTTTTTACTAAATTCCCTGCTCTATCAGAAACTGCTAAATTATTTAAGCTATCACTTACATATATTATTATCCTTCTTGAGATTTTTGGCAAAAAGCTGTACGGCCATTTTTTTCTTTGGATACCTCCATATACCTAATACCTATTGTAATTTTTTTTGCAGAAAAAAATTAAAATACGTCTTTTTCTAGGGGTCATTTCGGATTGTTTAAGTTATTGATGATAACTAAAATTAAGCGACTTGGCAACGTTGCAGTTGCAAATTTAGAACCTAATGACATTTCATAATCAAGTTTTGCTTTTTGTTGTTACAGTTAATATTCTATTTTTTAAAGAATTTTTATGATTTTGGGATGAATGTAATATAAAATCAGAAAATAGTTAGTCTACAACTAGTGTTAAGCGTTTAAGTGGTTACCATCATGGATTTCGTTGAAAATTCAGCAATGAAGCAAAAACGTGCGAAGTCACTTTTGGTTTATCTGCAGTTCAAATCTAAATAACGAAGAACTTACGCTTTATGGATATATATAAAAGTTTCTAAAACACTGACCATTATCCTGCTTTGTGTTATTTAGGTTGTCAGACAATGATGCCTAATATTTTCCGTAAAATTTAATATCTAATCAGGTAATTTATGTAAAATATTCTCTTTCGCCAATTGAATTTTTATCAGCTGTTTTACCGAATTGCAACACTGTACAGAGAAATACCAATAAGTTACGTGATACACGTTTAACCTCTTGCTTTAAAAGGCAGGTCTCTATTATAAATTTATATCGTAACGTATATTTTTTATATAAATAAACATTTCTAATGCAACCCTATCTTTTTTAATCAATAACATGTTC
>JACEGR010007889.1:0-43254 GCA_014170235.1 Listronotus bonariensis
ACAAAATATGAAAGAGTTGTAGCATGAAAAACTGATAATTTTGGCAACTTTCTATTTTTATAAACAATTTGCTTAAGGGGATGCCGTAGCACGTTAAATGAGCTAAAACGCGATTCGCTGCCATTTTTAAATATTGACATGTTTTAAGTATTGAATTGGGCG
The DNA here is from genome assembly GCA_014170235.1 of Listronotus bonariensis. Taxonomy (NCBI): domain Eukaryota; kingdom Metazoa; phylum Arthropoda; class Insecta; order Coleoptera; family Curculionidae; genus Listronotus; species Listronotus bonariensis. The sequence continues at coordinate 163 of JACEGR010007889.1, forward strand.
GGTTTCGTAACAGTAACCCTTACGATTTTTCGCACAATATTTTAAAAAGTGCATGTAAAACATGGTTGTAAACTTGTCCGACAAAAAAGTGACGCGTTTGCCCAGTCCGACACCCGAAACATTTGATATTGACAGGCTGGGCCAAAGCGCCGCTTCCATATATCGCATTACCTTAATAACTTAACACATAGGCAATGTGAGGAAAGAGAGACAGTCTAACAGTGAATTACCGGCATGTTACCATTTCACTGGATTACTCACGTACATCATTCGTTGGTGCTGTACTGGTCGATATACCTTAATCTATTGCTTATACAGTATGGCGGTATGAATATTCGTGGTAGACTCATCAAAAGGAACCTCGCTAAAAGGTTTTAAAAGTGATCTTATCATGAAGTCCATTTTATTACTGACCCAGGGACTAGAACGTTCTATTTCTATTTCTATTTTTTTCTTGGTTTTGGTCCCTTCAGGTCCAATCCACCACTCTCCCCTTCCGGATTATGCTTTCCAGGGCTTCGTTGGCGGAAAAATCTGGATAATCGAGCTTGTAGCTCCAAGAAATTCCAAAAAGAAAACAAAAATAATTCTACAGTCGATACAATGCATAAATTCTCGGCTGCCAAATCAAGATCTGCTACTGGTGTTACGTATAACATAGTTTAGCTTAAAACACCCTTCAAAAAACAAATTGGAGTTGTATAGCGGGATGAGGGCAGGCAAATAAAAACCACTATTGTATTTATCCCAACGTTTCGTGGCTGGATTGCCACTTTATCAAGGGCCAATACTTCACGAGGTCTCACTGCCTTTAGAAACTCTATTGTCTAACAAAAATATATAAGAAAGTTCCATACTCTCGAAAAACCACCCTGAGCAGCACAAAATTTTTGTCAATAGTATTATTTGTTTTTAAAATTCTGACTTCAACGTTACGTATAACCTTCACTTTTCAACTACTGACAGTTCCCATGGCACGCCCATCTATTTCCCGCCATTTGAGAAATACGTCCGTGTTCACCACCAAACAGGATACCATCAGCTTATAGGGAATCTTCGCTCACAGCGCTTAGATCCAGAAGAAAGATGCCGTCAATTTAGCGTGAATCTTTCCTTGATCCCCGAAGGTAAAAACGTTTGTATGACACACCTCTAGCCGCCACTCCGGGAAGAACTTTGTAGTCCTCTACGCACGTCCGCACTGTCCGGAGGTCAAACAAAGAGTCCCAAACTAGAACGTTAATTTATGATCAAGGTTTGCATTTCTTGACATATCAATGACAGCTGTAAATGTCAAGGTGATAGACGGACGCCATATTCCGCAAAAACTAAATGGAAATAAAGGTCCTGTGGCCTATTATTTTGAAGCTAAATCTACTCCTTCGAAATTTATTCTACGTTGAAATTACTTTTCGATTCAACTTCAACGTCAAATAACTTTTGAAGAAGAAATTTATTGAAAATGTGTTTAAAAACCTTTTTGAAGCGCATCCAATTTTCTTTAAAAATATGTATTGGATTTATTGCAACCTTGATATTTGTGGTAGTAACAAAAATCCAAACTCAAGAAACAAAATGGAAAAAATAGTTCAATGTTCGAATCCATGGAAACGGCTTTTCACGACAATTTACGAAGAAAGCTTTTGGTAAGGATTTTTTTTTAAATGTGTTGATATTTTCAGATCAACAATTGAGACTTTTGCATTAAAAAAGATGTTGTTAAAACACTGTTAGTTGCGAAGATAGACCTCTTAGTATCAGTGGCGGCTCGCGGGTCTAAAAACAGGTGTAGTGCAGGAACGGAAAAAAGCGCATTCACCATTTTAGCAAAATTGAAAATACTCAACTATCAAAAGTCTAAGTAAAAAGTCTTGATCTAAACTTTGAAATTGAAATATTGGCCAAAGATAAAAGTCTATCTTGGGATATAGTGTCTCTTAAGAAAGTTTTTAAACGCTTAAGGCAAGAAAACTCCGTTCCACTGACACGCTTGTCGACGATATCGTTAAAATTAGCGAAAAAGTTTATACACCTCGGTAAAAATGTCTTTATTTGCGCCAACTTGTTTCAACTAACTGCTGCAATGAAATATTTCTATAACTTTCATCGGCAAATATTAGGTCAAGTTTATTTTTGAGCCGCTGATTTTTGAAATGATTCGGCATATATCTCCAATAAAGTTTGAAAAGAATCAGTGGGAAAAGTTTGGTTACGCTGGTCCAACTTTGCAGTATCAGCAAGACAAAGAAATTGTAGTTTGTAACAATCTTCCAATCTTACTACCATTTCCATCAAAATATAATCTAATATTTCATAGAGAAGTGCTCTGTACTGTCCTTTAATTTCTTCCTGTGAAAAATTACGGTCGCTAATAATACTCAAACGGAAACAATCGAAATAATACGTGAAAACCCAAAGTCGGTCTATAGAGGGTCGCGACATTCGGCCATATTGCTTTGACGTGTTATGACGTCACATCTCCCATTTTTCGGCCATGTTGTTCAGTGCCGGAGATATACAGTTTATTGTATTAGTAGAACAACCGTTTACACAACAGTTTTTATTTATTATTAAGTTGTAAATTCTTTTACTTTAAATAAAAAACATTTGGAATTATATCTTTCAACAAATATCACTTCCAAAACAATGCAAAATGAAATGCGCAAATTCTAGACGCCACTGGATTGATCATCAGGTTTGATTTTACCCAGTCTTGCCAACTATTCTCCGTGGAGTGCCCTTCCTTGCGTCTCCGACCTCGAACCGCCTAAAAGTTGAGTATGTGTCGCAACCTTATAAATATAAACTAACCTTGGTGAAAACCAAGGAAACGACCAAAACCTATACTAATACTATCTGTTTAAGGCTAGCGATTTACCAAGCAATACAACTGATACTCCCACCCGCGATTCTGGCCACCGGCAAGTATAGCGTTGTCATGGCAACGGAGCGTCAAAGCGTAAACAAAACCCCGCATGAGGTGTATACTTTGGTCCGTTTTATATTTGCAATCCACTTGTCGCGTTGCCGAAAGAGAAGGAAAGCGACTCGCGCCAGCGGTTAATTTATATGCTAGATTTTTCATGGCGAATTTTACAAATAAGGAATAGAAATGAGAAAAATGAATTGAATAATAGTAATATGTTTTTATGTTTTATTATTTATTTTTGGTGAAGTGGCACTTCACTTACTACACCTGAATACCCGCCATTGCTCAGTATTTATATTAAGGGGCTCATACCTTCACGTTATTTTTTTCTTGTCACCACAATATTTCTGATACTTAAAAAACAAATTAGGCGGTTTTTTTGGCCCAGTCAAATACATAAATACCAGTGAAGCTAATTAAAATGGGAACATAAATTTTGTCTTGAATGACGTGGATTGTCCAAAGATAAAACAAAAAATACATAAAATTTTTACTTTTCCTTTATTACCTGTATTTTGGGTTTTGGTTTCTCACTGTTTGGTTTTAAGTTCAAACCCGGTGAAGTGGTACTCAAAACATTCTTCTAACTCCAGATTTTAATACGGATTCAGTAGAATTTGTAGTACTCCTAGAAACTAATGTATTTTTAAATTTGTTTTCTCCTCCAAGAGATTCAGCAAATTTCTCTTTCATCTGAACTTATAAGCATGCGTTTTTCATCAACAGTAAATGTATTCTGAATAGTGAAACACGAAATAGGTGTTGGCAGACATGGTCCTTGAAATTCCAGTTCAGGTGGCTCTTCTTCATCCAAATCCATTGAATCTTCAAGTGGCTCAGATTTTATAAAAGATTCTGAGATTGGGACATTCGTCTAAAAAAATAGACAATTTTAAAGAAATATAGATCTTTTCAAGCATGTTCAATGTTTCGTCATACATTGTTGTTTTCGCTTCTTGTCGCCTAAACTATCATCAATTTTGACGTTCAACCAATTATAACCGTGGTAATAATTGTGACAACTTTGACGTATACTCACATTGTTTAAACGTCAACATAACCGATTGGTAAATAACCGTTTAGAATTGGTTCTTCGCCTAAAATTCTCGAATCAGTAACAAAAAAATTACGTAATTGACGAAAGTCTGATAGTAAATTCAGGAAACAGGTCCTTGAGCGAGCACTTAATTCTGCACCAGTTCAGTTAAAATTCAAACCAACTCGGTGCCAGGTTGCTTTTTGTAAGAGCAAGAGCGAAACGAGAACACCGGAGCCCGTTCAGTTCCCTCTGCGACATCGCCAAAAACAACGGGTTCTAAAAGCTCAAATTCCCCGAGTGTAATATCAGTACCGTGAATACGAAAATTGATCGCTCAGAGTGCGGGCAAATTCATTGAACATGCACATTTATTGCTCGACAAAAGAACTCTTTTGCCTGAATATTAAAATTTGCACTGCACTGCTAGCGTTCGAGCTTAGTGCGCACGAAGGGCGACTCACGTGAATTCACTATGAAATAAATCGTTACTAGGCAATCAAATGTCAATAACTTTTAGAATCATTTTTCGATATTTTAAACATTTCAAATATTTTCATTAAATTTTATGTAAAAAGTAGAGTAAATAGAAGAATTATAAGTGTTTAGTACCCATATTTCGAACTAACCGACAATCCAGAGCTACATATTTAGATGTACTGTGATCCTGAATTTAACCTGCAACATTGTGAATGCAAATTATTCAGTGCAGCGTAAGTTGTTCAAAACAATTTTAAATATTAAGTGCTCTTTTGTGATTTAAATATATAACTGTGAAGTATTAGTTTAGTTAATATGCGTCGTTATTAAAAATATATATATACCGCAACAATATACAGAAGCCGAAAAAGCTCTTATTTTGAAGATGGCACACAGCAAGAAAAACTTGACTATGAATTGTCATGGACTCTTATACTAGTTCAAAATTATGCCGATGAGGGCTTTTTAACATCGTTGCAAGCATAATTTTAATTATTAATATGACATTTAATTTTAAAATTGAAATAATCGATTTAGGGCTGGGTCTTAAAGTGTTAAAAGCTCTTCTCCGGCATAATTTAATGATTTAACATACAGGGTGTTCCATAAGTAAAATTTATGTTTGGTTCATATGTCAAAAAATATTAAATAAATCTAACTACGTCCTGGAATATACGTAAAACTGTTTAATAATATCCGTTTAAACTTTTGTTGTTAAGAGGATGCTGTAGCACGTTAAATTGAGCTAAAACGCGATTTGCTGCCGTTTTTTAAATATTTGTTTTGGAAAAAAATTGTATACAAAAAAGTTTCTTAAAATGATCCAAAGATTATCGGAAAGTTAATTGATTTTTGGTACTGTTAATAATCAACACATGAAATTTCCCAAAATTACAAAACCGTAAAAATAACCAACTTTCCGAGAATCGCGTTTCAGCTGAATTTATCCTGCTACGGCATCCTCTTAAGGTACAAGACAACTGAAATACGAGGGGAATCAAAAATAAAAAAACGAATTTCGCCCTGTAAAAAACGAAGAGGAGCCTTTTAAAACATTTAGTGCCAGTTTTCTGTTCCTACAAAAAATAGGTAGCAACACGAAAACCGCAAGTCTCTCATGTCTAATAATAACCAAGAAACCCTGCAATTGCAACAAAATCCGGACACCCTGTACTGACTGTTTTATGTTGCTGTCGAACGATTTTAATGTAAAAATATTGTATATATTCTTGATAGTTAATAGTTAACAAAAATTGCGGCAATAGCAATTATTTTTCTTTTAAGAATAAAATTTCGAATCTATTTGAAGTCCACTTGTAAAACAGAAAAAAAAAAAACAAAAAATTAAGTTAACATCTTCTTAATGCATTCCCAAAAAATGTACATGTGTATGATACACTCTTTTTTTTAACACGCTTTTATTAGCTTGGGTTGTATGTATGTATGTATGTAACGGAATCTTTAAGCTTAATTAACACGCTTTTTATTAGCTTGGGTTGTATGTATGTATGTATGTATGTAACGGAATCTTTAAGCTTATTTTTCACCAACTTCCAGCGATTCGATTTCTTTGAAACTTTGCACACGTATCAAGGATCCATGACAATGCAATAATCTGCAAACAGTATCCCGCTATCCTGATTAGGATCGCCAGAATAAATAAATTTCTTTATAGATTTTCTGTAGGAGAGTAACAGAGAAAGAGCTAGTGCGCGATCTGCGCATGCGTGCAGTTTTGGACGTACTCTCAGCATAAGGCTGACAGAAACTTGTTCGGAGTAGTTGCGTTCTGAAATCCCATGCAACAGTGAAGCTTTAAATGAAATGATTAGATTACGAAATAGTTCGTGAAACATTTTAATATCTCATGTCCGCCGAAAACTAATTGATATATCGAACTAAAAATGAAAAATAAATAATAGTTTAAAAAAACACGCTTTTATATGCAACCGAACTAAAAATTAGAAAATAATTTTTCATTACAAAGAGTTTGTATTACAGTAATAAAAGGTCAAACAATGAATCATTATCATATACCTCAAAATAGAATTATAATAAAATTTAAGATAATAACAGAATAATTCACTTCAGAATAAAAAGCGTGGGGTGCATTTTACTATTTTTTCATAACTTTTCCCTCATAAATATTTACAAATAAAATAATTATAACATTTAACATATTAAGCACCCCAGGCTTTTATTCTGAAGTGAATTATTCTGTTATTATCTTAAATTTTATTATAATTCTATTTTGAGGTACTTATATAATAATGATTCATTGTTTGAGCTTTTATTACTGTAATACAAACTCTTTGTAAAGAAAAATGATTTTCTAATTTTTAGTACTGTTGCATATAAAAGCGTGTTTTTTTAGTTTTTAAACTATTATTTATTACTTAGCAAATGTTAAATCATTAAAATTAAACAAACAAACACTTACCATCAAATTCCTCATTGGCAATTAAATTACATCCGGTATTATCCGCAAAATTATCCTCAGCATCGCAATCACTTAATATCTCTCTCTTAATTTGCAATTCTTCCTCTTCAATAACTTCTTTTTAACTTGTACACCATCAAAGTTGAGCCTCTCAAACGTGTATTCGACATTACTAGTTGATTTCGAAGGCACATTTTCAATAGACGGTAGAGATAAGTTCTGTTGTTCAGTAACTTTCCTTGTTTTTGAAGGTAAAACATCATTTGGAAAAGAAGCGTTTAATTTTCTATTTGGTCTCTTCTTCCTTATAATCTCTTCTTTTGTAAGTACTAATAAATCTTTTGAACTTGGCTCATCTACAATTTCTTTTTTGGCACTTAGTCTTGTTCTGGGTCTCATATCTTCCATTTGCAAAAGTTTTAAAAGTGCCATGTTTTCAAAACCTTCTTGTTGATTGGAATTTTTTGCACCTTTGAAATTTTGCAAACTTTTTTCTCTTTTGTGTACTTTCAGGCGGACATTCTTTTTAATTTTATTTACGTTTCTTAATTTATCTTTATACTTTGTATTTGCATGTTTCTTTTCTTGCTTGTTTTGTATTACTGAGATAGCTTTTTCATATTTTGTAGCAATTTTATTTTCTTCTTCATTATCATTTTTAATGTTAATCATCTAAAAACAATAGTTTTAATAATTGGTCTGTTTTGTTAAACCACCAGAACATAAACTAAATATTATAAACTTTTTTTAAAAGTTTATAAATTTTTGTAACACTTAAATGTACAGGGTATTCCATTTAGGAGGAAAAATGGCGTATTTTTTAACTTTCTCCATATTTTTAAATAAATTCAAGAGAGCCAATCGATGTAAATCAGCTCGGGAAATTAAAAAATCGGCTTAAAAAAACAATTGCATGAAAAACAAAAGAATTACGCCATCAATGTTGCATTTTTTAAATAGAACACCATATTTTTAATTATATTCTTGAATTATTTGCTCAATTCTAAGTATTTTTAAATTATTTCATACTATTTGGTGAATTTTAATACTAGTTTTTTAAAATCAATTATTCGTTAGATGAAAAACTACAGATAGTAACGCTATCATCATCAAATGTGTAGTTTTGGTTGCATACTATGACAACACAAGTATTTATCGGAATTTTTTTCTCCTGCCTCGGGTACCCTGGAGCGAACTATAGTGGAATTTTTTGACATAATCATTGAATTTGTTTTAACGTCATGTCTGTCATTCACGAACATAATTAAAGAAAATGTTATTTTGTACCAGTTGTAGTATTTCAGACGTAACATAATATAAAATAATGTAAGGTTTTAAGACCCTAAATGACAATTTTATACAACTACAGTTAATAAAATAATATATCATAAAACTGAAGTACTAGACATAACTGAAGAGAAAACAAAAGCAAGGTATGGGCTTAAAAAATTAAAATAAACTATTTTTACAAACTGTAGCAATATAAGGTATATATAAAATAAAAGAATAAACAATGATAAGCTCTAAAATTACATATATTTGCAACTACAATTGGTAAAATGAAAAATATTTAGTTTATAGTAAAATTTTAAAGCTTGTGTCAAAGTTACAAATATTAATTTAAAAGAATATTATTCAACACAAACTTGGTGTGAAATTTTCTTACCGAATACCACACATGCTTAAATTATTCCGGGAAATTTTTTCTCGGCCATGAATATGTTAAGAAAATTCTCCCTCGCCTGCGTGATAATTTTCAAAATATTCGTGGCCTTGAAAAAAATCCGGAAATAAATTTAGCACTAGTGGTATAACAAGTGATAATTACATTCTGATATTTTCTAACCTTATTTTGAATAATTCCTTTTGCTTTTTGTCCCTTTTTAAATATTTTTATTAATTCCTGACTTTTTGGAAGTTTTTTTCTTTAATTTGCTTAACATCACATAATAGGCTTTTTGAATCTTTCTCAACATTTGGTATAAGTTTGGGCATTTCATTATAGCTTGCTACTTCAACATTAGGTTCAAGTATAGGCATGCCAACACAATCTGTAGATGTATCCTTTTCATGTCTATTTGCAAAAATGCTACAAATTTCTTCGTCTATTTTAAAGTAGTCATGATCATTAAACAGGGCATATTCTTTTTAAATTCACTCTTCTTCACAGGCGCTGATTCACAAATTTGTTTTTCAGGTGTTTTAAAGTCGTCATACTCTTCTTTAATTATAACACCTGTACCATTCATAATACCTACAATAGTTATTTTTGTACCAAGGGCGTAAAATAGCACTTTTACGCCCGCGGCTGAAATTTGTCACAACAACAACAATTTGTCAACAATCAGCTGTGGGCGTAAAAGTGCTTTACGCCAGAAGTGCAAACGATATTTTTGTACGACTGAAATTATTATAAAAGCATTCTCTCTAGTTAGGAGAAAATTTGCCAGCTTTTAATGTTTCAAATTCTAATTAGCATACTTTTAACATATGTTTAATTAAATAAAAAAATTGTTGTTTTACAAAAAAAAAAATTGGGCATTATTTAATTTTATTATTGTTTTATAAATTTATAAATGCGGGCGTTTTTGATACTTTTTTGCCCCAGGGCGTAAAATGTTATTTTACGCCTTCATTTATAAATGCGGGCGTTTTTAAAACTTTTTGCCCTGCGGTGTAAAAGTGCATGTTTACGCCCTCAAATGGGGGCGTAAAATTGTATTTTACGCCCGGTCGTAGAAAAAATAATATTACGTTTACAATTAATTACTATAGTACGAGAGTAAAATTTTCTTTTTATTTTTTTATCACTGTACTATCCGTGTCTAACACAAGATGATAGACAACGGCTACAAAGGATACAAAACAACTGTTGTCGCTTTATTTTCAATTTAAAAAGTATGACCATATATCTGAGAAAATTAATCAATTAAATTGGTTAAACATGAATAATTTATTTAAAAACCAGTTGTTAGTATTACTATACAAGCTACTAAAAACATCAACCCCATTCTATCTAAGATCTAAGCTGCATTTTCGAAGTGATGTTCACAATATCCCTATCAGGTCTGATACTCTTACTATGCCTCAACACAAGAAAACTATATTTCAACGTTCTTTTACCTATAATGCGGTTAAATGTTTTAACGAATTCATATCTAGCTTTGCATGTCCATCTATAGCATTGTTTAAGAAAAAAGTAAAATTAATCCTTTCTAACAAACAGTGTCATCAGCGAGAGGTTAGGTAAATAATTGTGTATTTAGTATATTGTAATATTTATATACATTTATATATTTGATATTAATACCAATATAATTGTAAATTTATTGTCTAATTGTTATGTGGATATTTAGGTTTATTTATCTTACAAGGGTTAAGTGTTGAGTAGCTGATGCTAATTAGCTAGACTTCGCCCTTTAGGAATTGTAAATTTTATAATTCTTAATAAAGACTTTTATTATTATTATTATTATTATTATCTTTTATTTGTTATACGTTATATTTAAGGACAATTTAATAAAGAGACAAAATTTGTAAAAATATACAGGTTGTTTAATAATAATAAAAAAATGAATTGAAAAATGTTGTTTTTAAGACACCTTGTGTGTTTACCAATACTTGAATAAAATTAGTGTGTTCAAACAAACATTTTTAGTCCTTTTTTTGTATATTCCAGAGGAGCGAAGTTATTTTGTGTATAAATAAAGGTGGAACAGCCTGTATAAATTCACATACAAATTACTAAATAGGCATTCTGGTCTATGATGTTCAGAAAAGTGCGCTATTTTCAAAAAAATATTATCTTTGAAAAAATAATGTTTTGGTAGGAAAAAATACGATTTTAGTTTAAAGTTTTAAAAACCAGCTATCATGTAAAATATACAGGGTGTTCGGAAAATGCGTTAGGATATTTTAACGGGTCATTCTGCAATTAAAAATTAAGTTAGTAAAAGCCGATTCCCACTTAGGGGTGTTCACCCGTGACGCATGAGTCAGCACCCATCAGCTGATTGTCGGGGTTTTTACAAGGACACGGGTAAAATCATATCCATGCACATTTGAATCGGAATCACAACTTTTGGTAGTACCAACCGTTAATTTATGTAGGGAATTTTGTTAAAAAGTCTTTACCCATAGGGCAAAATTAGAACAAGTCCTAATTTGGCGGGTGGAAACGCACGAGTTTTAACCCCTTACCCATGTCTCGCAGGTGTGAATCGTCAGGAGTCAAAGACTTTTTACTCAGGGTGAAAACCCCATCATGCCTATTGTATAGTTGTTATAAATTAAAAAGTTACCTAACTGATCCCATGTATCCAATATTTCTTGTAAGTCCTCTCGATCTATGTAAATTTTTTGCATTAGCCTTTGGTAGAAAAATATTTTTGTGTGACCAACTTCAAATGTTTGGCAAAGCTATAGCAACTCTGTACATGTTGCCAACATGAACAACAAAGAACTGGGTTAATAGTTTTATCAAAATTCTGAAACAGTTAAAGATGTTTATTATGTAGTCACTCTTTAAGAGTAAATTTTTGGGTGCGTACGCGTACAAGCCTGCTTGTGAAAGGTAAAGCCGCGTCTAGTCTTGCAACAATTCGCCAAACACTGCAACTAACCAACCAGTTTGCGCGCTTCTTTGACGCCAAAAACCGACAAGCTCTGAATTACTGGCGAATCATTCGCCAACTAATTCCATTCATAGTTTCGCCGACGATAGTACCCTTCACTCCAGTTTTCAGGTTCCTAAACCCATCACTAAACCTGATTTGGAAAACAAACGCAGAGCGATGCAGAAATCTCTTTCGCAGGATCTTAATTTAATATTGGATGGGGCGCCAAAAATCTTGTCCATTTTAATGCATCCAAAACACAATCATGTTCCTTGTCTCGAAAAGAGTAATCAAATACTCATCCTCTACTTATGAGCGGCCAAGTTTTTCAGAGCAAAGACACCTTTAATCTTGTGGGCATCACATTTGAAAGTAACCTTAACTGGCATAAACACATTGTATCTATAGCCACGGCAGCTTCAAAAAGCTTGGATTTCTCTTTCGAGCCAAAAGTATTTTTCCGCTTCTAATTTATACACTTTATATGTGTCCCAAATCCGACCTCCCTTGGAATATTGTTCTCATATCTGGGGCATGGCGTCCCCCACAACCCTAAGCATTCTTGATTCTATTCAAAGAAGAGCTATTGGTCTCATTAATGATCCTTCACTTACAGAAAGGCTTCCCTCACTTGCCCATCGTCGGGCTGTGGGGGATTTATCGCTTTTTATACTAACTTCCATGGCTTCTGCTCTAAAGAATTGTCCAGTATAGTTCCTCCACTCACGGTTCCCAACAGAGAAACTCGTGGTTCCGCGCGTATGCATCCCTATACGGTCCAACTGGACAAACCCCGAACTTCCCACTTTGTTCGTTCTTTTATCCCTAGAGTTTCTAGATTGTGGAACCTGCTGCCCGCGGAGGTCTTTGCTTCCCCCAAATCTTCAAGTATTTAAGTCCCGTGTCAACAAACTCCCTCTTACCTCGCTTAAGACACCCACGGTACGTTAGTATTTAGGCTTTTAGCCTTTGTGGTTTGTCCAAAGATAAAAAAAAGCTCTTGAAACGACGTGAATTCCGTCCACGTCCGCGCTATGTGGCGCGGTATGCAGCGTAGAGCGGCACGGCGAATTGTTGCAAGTCTGAATGCGGCTTAACGCTCGATCTAACGTTACAAATGTGGCAACAAAGATGTACGACAATTTTTTGCAGGTGGACAAATGCGTTATTTTTGGAAATAATTATAGTTTATGTTACATTAAAAAAAAAAAAAAAAAATTAAGAATATTGACACATATACTGGACGTTCCATTTAAAATACCAAAGTTTTTCCTATGAAAAAAATATATGTCATACATTTTTTAAAAACCTTAAATAAAGGGTGTAGTTTAATTTATGGGTAAAAATACAGGGTATGATTCCTTAGCTTATTTTAGGAAAAATGTCCGTACGGGATGTTTATTGGAATTTAAAAAAATATATGTTACGCCATTGCTTTTTTAAAAACAAAAATTATTCTTAAAATTTTCATTTATTTTGGAACACTCTGTATACATTAAAATATCTTTGGGACATGCACGTTTAAAAACCATACAACTGTTATATTAAACTTTTAGTCATATCTCGTGAAACAACAGAAATATTGGACTTTCTCGGACAATTGGACCACCCTGTATGTATCATGTAATCATGTTATTTAAGACTAAAAAAATATATAGAATCTTGTCATATTATTTTTATGTTTTCTACAGTGTGTTCCAGGATATGTGTTACAAGAGGACAAATGGACCAAAAATTACAGAATTTTTAAACGTCCCTTTGGGAAAACTGGTTGCATGATCCAACACTAATGAATACAAAATTTTACTCCGATTAGTAATACACAGGGGTAAAAGTACATTTCTTTTACAAATAGATAATAAGTGTGATGTTTCTTTAAAAATATAAAAATTTCCGAGCTTTTTAACAAGATTGTAGCTTTGTCTAAAAACACGAATAGCGGTCCGGATGGAATTCCAGAATATGCACTGATAAATCTTGTATATAGTTTGTGTTCTCCTTTATGTGATATTTTTAACAAGTCTCTGGCAGAGGGTGAGCTTCCAAATGTCTGGAAAGAGAGCTACGTTATTCCAATTTATAAGTCGGGGGATAGGGATGATGTTTGTAATTATAGGGGAATTGCGAAACAATCGGCTATCCCAAAGCTCCTGGACTCACTAATTTGTGATCAACTCGTATGGTCATGTAAGGGCATTATACTCAGAAAGCAACATGGATTTGTAAAGGATCGCTCAACTATAACTAACTTGCTTCTTTATCAGAACGCCATTTTGGGAGCCTTCGAGGGGGGCATCAAATGGATGCTATCTATACGGATTTCTCCAAGGCGTTCGATAGGGTGAACCATCAGCTTCTTATTGCAAAGCTAAGAGCAACTGGTTTTGATGAGATATCCCTGAAATGGATCCATAGCATGCTGGTTGGCCGTACCCAGAAGGTTAAGATTGGAGAATTTGTATCGAAATCAATCACAGTTACATCTGGGGTCCCACAAGGAGGACACTGTGCACCACTCCTTTTTAATTTGTTTGTCAATGACATAGGTCAATACCTTGAGTCATGTCACTTCCTTTTGTTTGCTGACGATATGAAGCTTTACAGAGTCATAAAATCTGAGTATGACGGGGTCCTACTGCAGAATGGCCTTGATAGCTTCGTACAGTGGGCTGAGTTAAACTGTCTCTCACTGAACTCCAGTAAATGTAACTCTATTAGTTTTTTCAGAAATCGAACAAGAATCAATACTCAATATCATATAGGGGGCAAGACCTATCACGTTTATCTAGCGTCAAGGATCTTGGGGTCATTCTGGATGACAAGATTACATTTCGTGATCATTATTCTTTGGCCGTTTCCAAAGCATTGGGGATGCTGGGTTTTGTTTTCAGACTGGCCCGGGACTTGTCTTTGTCTTCCTTGAAAACTCTCTATTGCTCACTTGTGAGATCTCAACTGGAGTACGCTTCTATAGTATGGTCCCCATATTACAATGTGCATATAGATAACATCGAAAGAGTACAGAATAAATTTTTAAGATATTGTCGATTTCGATTTGCAAATGATCATATTGAAGTGTCTTTAAACACCTTAACGGAAAGAAGAATAGTCAATGATCTCTCTTTTATACATAAATTATTGAGTGGAGCTATTGATTGTCCTGAATTATTGGAGCAGATCTGCATAAAAATTCCTGAACGATTGTTGAGAAAAAGCGACATTTTTAAAATTAAATTTCATTCCACAAATTATGCGAAGTTTGGCCCTATAACCAGATCGTTAAATTACTTAAATGAACATCCATCTCTTGACCCTTTTGGGAGCTCACTAAATAGGTTTAGGAGTAATATATTTGCCCAGTTTTAATGTAAAATTGTTATTATTTTAATTCATTTAAATGTATTTTGTACTGAAATTTTGAACTTTCAATTTTTAATTTTTGGTTATCTTTGTCTTAATAATTGTTATATTTCTTTATATATTTTATATTGTATTTGTAATACTTTAATGGGGTTTCCCGTATACTAATAAATAAAAAATATGATATGGGTAATTGTAGAAGTAAATGTTGTGGAGAATTAAATTTTATGTCAAACTTTAAAGTTAAAGAATTAAAGTTAAAAAAATATATATATTTTTGTGTATTTTTTACTTTATGCATTTTTTACTTTATGCATTTAGGTTATTGATTCTGTACTTTAAAAAGGTACTACAACGTTTAAGGGGTTTTATTATTTCATATGGTCAATGTACCCCCACCATTTAAAAACCGCGGAGTGCTATCATTTGAAGGGGTGCGTGTTTGAGGTTAGGTCAAAAACTACGCACTTTTTCAGGTAGTAGTCAACAGAAAAGTTGTAGGAAATTATACTCTTCATCAAATGGCTCTTACCGAATTAAAAAAGTTATTTTTGACAAAAATATGCTCAAAAATCGAAGCAAAAAAAACACGGAAAAAGCGTTTTTTATTTTGCCCTCTAACTTTTTCCATGGGGATATAGGTATAGGCATTGGTTTATAGAAAAAAAACTCCTTCCTTCTTTTACAAAATGACGCTAGGTAGAAGTCTTCAAAGTTTATAGTATTCAAGAAACGATTTTTTAAAGTTTGCTACTTACATCATTTTTCGGCAATTTTACCTATTTTTCGCAAACAATGTTCTGTAACTCTTTTCTACGCAGTTTAAGGCATAGTCAATAGGATATTCAGTTGAAGAGAAAACAATTACCTTTAAAACGGTTTATTGAAAGAGGCTCTAGGACTATTTACAAGAAAGATGGGTGGTGGGTTGCTGAGAAGAACATAGGAAATCCCATTTAAATTTTAAAGGGGTTAATTATTGGCCTCTCTGTACATTTTATAGAAAAAATTTAGGATAACTTTTCAAAGAGACCAATCTGACAAACCCCTTGTGCCACGTTCCAAGAAATTTTAATAAGCAAATCTAGAATTATTCACATAAATGTAATTGCAAAATTACCAAATTTTTGGTTCAAGTAAAACCAAACAGACACCTGTGAAATGAATATTGTCATTGACATGAGGAAAAGTTTTACTACATGGGACACACTGTATATGAATCTAGGAGATTGCCCACATATTTTAGGACAAACTGTATGTCCATTAAAATCACTTAGGTGTTTAATAAGATAGGTTTACTTACCGTATAAATCTTACAAAATCTCAACATTTTTTCAATATACTTTCTAGGCAATATATTAATAGGGTTATCATATAGATACACAGCTATCTGCCTGGTGGGTTCTAAGCATAACCTACATATTATTAAATCACCTTCTAAATGACTAAACCTTCTAAGCCTTCTTAAATTGACTTTGTCTAACTGAAGCCTTTTTTTTCAGACTGAATAGCTGTGCTGGATTTACAAGCTTGTCTATACACCAATTTCATAGTTCGAAAATGTTCTATACATGTAATGCAAATCATGTGATTTCGAAAAAGTTCTATTTCCTAAAAATATATTTCATATATTTAAGATTTATATTCCTTTAATATTATTACGTAGAATAAAAACCTATTGATACCGTTATTACAAGGTACAGTGACGGAAATAAAATTTCATACACTTAGGTTAACAGTTTATGTCAATTTTCAATATTTTGGTCAATTTGGCTTTATACCTTTTTCTCACCTTAATTAATATTCAATAAAATACATGACTCCAAAATAAATATATAGTTCATTTTATTCAAATATTAAAGAAAAAATACTGGCTTAATATTTCAAAGTAGCACCATTTTTTCAACTAATAAGTTTAAACGTGTGGGCATTGATGCAATCAGCATTTGTGCACGGTAAGCATTGTAATTATTTCAGGTTTCTTCAATTTTATTCCACAAATCATCACTGTTTTGTGGATGGAAATCATTGTTCTTGTAAATTTCCTTTACGATATATCCCCAAACGTTTTCGATTGGATTGATATCAGGGCTTTTCGAGGGCAAAGGTAACAATGAAATGTTATTTTCCAGTAGCCAGTCCGAAACTCTCCTTGCTGTATGGACAGGGCAGTTGTTATGCTGGTATATAAAATTTTCTTGTTCAAATATATTGTTTACCGATGGCAGCATGGCAGCAGCATAATATTCGCAGTTCGCAGAGGTGGCGCTGCCCGGAACCACAACATTAAACGGCGACTGCGATCGGTGGATGGTGATTGTGATTGCGATTCAGTGATTCTAATCTCTTTTCTTTATGTTTATGGTGATTATGCATGTTTATGTTAGTAAAACGGGATTCGAGTTGGCTTGCTTACGGGATAAAAACCTTTTTTTTACAATTTGATTTGTTAATAAAATTATCGCGAATGGGTTGCCCGAAAAATACGATTAAAGCTATAAATATTTATAAAAAAATTAAGATATTTGATATACTTCGTGTAATGTCCGTTTAATTATATACATTTACTTATATGCTAATGCAAATCAATAACTAAATTAAGTATATGTATATTAAATGACAGAATGTATTTAAAAATGATATATTTTTGCTTCATTTAATTTTAACAAGGTTAACTATGACTTTATTTATAAAAAAGTTAGCATGTTTTCGTAAAGAGTGATAATATCACAGTTTTCAGTAGCAGCTACTTTTTGATAGCAGTAGCAGCGATCACCGATATCAAAAGCCCACCGCTACTTCCGGGACTTCCATTGCCTCTTTATAGTAAAGTGTAAAAATCTAGAAAAGTCTCAAAATTATTCTTAGTACAGGATGAAATAAAAGTGGTAGGTGGATAACTTGAGTGTCTTCGGAAACCTTCAAAAGTGATGAGAAACTAAGGTAAATTATTTAAATAAACTATCAAACTAAATTAGGAAGATAAATCTTAAAAATATCATTTATGACTTCTATAAAGATTCAGTAAAATAATAAAGATAATCTTTCTTTTTTTGTTTCATAACAAAAGTACTCAGTGAGTTTTACCTTTAAACCGACGATATATATTTTAAATTTTGGGGTTTTTCTTTCAGGAGATTCGCAAACTCATAGAGGCCAATAGGTCTGAGCCAGAGCACATTTCGCCACTCCGCCATGCTACCAGGACCAAAGTGGTCCCAATGCAGCACATATTTGTAGTGTTGATGTGTATCCAAATAAGGAATACTAAATGTGCTTTGTATACTGTTCAGGACCCAATTGAGGACCAACCAAACAATAGCAATGATTAGGTTAAATTTAATTCATTAATGAATCCATAAGGATATGTGTAAAAACTTACCCATTTTGGCAAAAAATTAAGATCTAGAATAGGCTTACTTATAAGACTGTTTAATTTATCAAGATTAATATCAAGCACTTCTTCAGAATCCACCTTTTGCAGGCAAATTCTGCAAATATCCTGATTCATGATAAGTCTTTTAAAACTTCAACATATAATGTGCTTTTACATAATACTTATATTATGATAACTGACGATATGGTTTAATAAATATTGAAAGAATTTCTCTTTCATATAAATGCATAAAAAAAAAACAACAAAAATTCGGCAACATTTGTTTGGTGACAAAAATACATAACCATAAATACTCTTCACCAATCATGAATGGCGCTTTGTACCAACTTTGTACAAAGGAGTTTTTAAACAGATTACTATGGTCCCAAAAATTAAAAATCTTAGCCCTGATAATAAACGCTACAAATTCTTTGTATAGAAGAAAGTTAAACTAACCCCTAAAAATAAAATGTCAAACTTTGATTTTTAATAGAAACGTATGTTTTGGTAATCAATTTTAAAGAAAATATTATTAGAAAAATGTATTTACGAAATAGTTTTTAAAATTATTGCCATAGTCACCTTTCCATACTTTATAAGTTATGAAGTGGAACCTTACAACTATTTTTTTTATTAATTGGCAATTATAATATGGAATGTAGTCTTAAGATGTCATCAAAGTTATCATTGTAATTAGTATGGACCTTTTTATAAATAATACAGGTTCATTTGAATCATTTCAGCTTTTACCGACAAATACACAAGATACTGGAAGCAGAAATATGAATTTGTTAAAAGTAAAGAGTTTTGAAAGTTGTCGATTATGTCTTTCAGAAATTCGAGATAGTAATATTACACTACTAGATGGAATCATTAAGGATATGTTGGAAATTATTTTGCCTGAATTAGTAAGTATACCTTAAACTAATTAGGCTTATAATATGCTGTGATTTTTGAAAATATGTGCATAAATAGTAGGTGTGGTTTATTTAATAATATAACTTTTTTAAAATATTATTTACCTCCATGTAAACTAGTTAAAATATTGGTTTTCTCTATTTTTAATGTTGAATTGGTTCTGGTAAAGATTAGGTATTCATAGGATTTTCATTTTTCTGGGAAATTTTGCAAGAATATTGTTTAATAGCCAATTCTTAATATAATAAAGTGAGGATGAACAAGCTTTATCCATTAAAAACTTACTTTTAGCAATTTTTTGGGTGATCAACTTATTTCACTTTAGCCTTCATTTACATAATAACAAGCTGATGGATAGTATATACTTTTGTCACCAGGTTTATTTGTTTAATTAGCTATAAACACCTCCTTAAAATAATGCTATAATATTAAAATTCTTTGTGCAAAATATTCAAATTGTAATATTTCAAATAATGACAACTCTATGACACATGACAACAAAATCAAAACATAACTGGTCTTGTACAGTCTTGGCAATTATTTTTAACCTATACTTTGGCCACTATAAATTAATGAATACCTAGTAAGTAACTTGGGTTACTGCAGGAGCGGCTCGCGGGTCTACAAACAGGTGTAGTACAGGAAGGGAAAAAAGCGCATTCACTATTTTAGCAAAATTGAAAATACTCAACTATCAAAAGTCTAAGTAAAAGTCTTAATATCTAAACTTACCCAAATTTTATACACCAAATCAATCCTTCTATCTTTTAATGCAGCAGATTTATTAATTAGATATTCATAAAATGGTTAAGTTTTTATCAGTTCCTGTAGAAGCTCTTTTTGAATTGAAATATTGGCCAAAGATAAAAGTCTATCTTGGGATATAGTGTTTCTTAAGAAAGTTTTTAAATGCTTAAGAGAAGAAAAACTCGGTTCCACTGACACGCTTGTCGACGATATTATTAAAATTAGCGAAAAAAGTTTATACGCCTCGGTAAAAATGTCTTTATTTGCGCCAACTTGTTTCACTAACTGATGCAATGAAATGTTTCTATAACTTTCATCAGCAAATATTAGGTCAAGTTTATTTTTGAGCCTCTAATTTTTGGAAATGATTCGGCATGTATCTCCAATAAATTTTGAAAAGAATCAGTGGGAAAAGTTTGGTTATACTGGCCAAACTTTGCAGTATCAGCAAGACAAAGAAATTGTAGTTTGTAACAATCTTCGAATCTTACTTCCATTTCCATCAAAATTATCTTCTTAATATTTTATAGAGAAGGGCTTTGTACTGTCCTTTAATTTCTTTCTGTGAAAAATCACTGTCGCTAATAATACTCAAGCAGAAACAATCGAAATAATACGTGAAAACCAACGAAACGACCAAAACCTATACTATCGCTAGCGGCTAGCGATTTACCAAGCAATACACCTGATATTCCAACCCGCGATTCTGGCCACCGGCAAGTATAGCGTTGTCATGGCAACGGAGCGTCATAGCGTAAACAAAACCCCGCATAAGGTGTATACTTCGGTCCGTTTTATATTTGCAATACACTTGTCGCGTTGCCGAAAGAGGAGGAAAGCGACTCGCACCAGCTGTTAATTTATATGCTAGATTTTTCATGGCGAATTTTACAAATAAGGAATAGAAATGAGAAAAATGAATTGAATAATAGTTATATGAATTTTTATGTTTTATTACTTATTTTTGGTGAAGTGGCACTTCACTTACTACACCTGAATATCCGCCACTGGGTTACTGTAGCTTTAAACCAATAAAATATTTATTTTTTATTGTGGTTACTAGAGTTACTGACTTTTTAAATCAATGAAATAAATTTTTTGTTCAGGTGTTTTTTTCAATTTATAGTGAACAGAGTATAAATAAATCCTTTTGGTACTTGATATCACTCGAATATTTTTTACCAAAGATGAATTATAAGTGCTGGTTAGTTAAATCTTTTTTTTTTTAATTTTTAATCATGCCTGCGACTAATACACACTTTTTCAAATGGGGCAAAAAGGACTCTTACCGGATTTCATAAAAAACTGTGTATTATTGGCAACATTGTACACAAATTTTTAATCAAACGGGTAATAATAGGGAGTCTGTACAAAATCCGTACTTTTATTAAATTATTATACCAAAAAAGCGGTTCATCCAATGATTTTTACAACACAACTTACTTGAAATTTTTAAAAATGTGGAATTCGTTGATATCTAATCTTTACTAGACCCTGTTGAATTAATATTTTTAAAGTAAGCAAGAGTTTATTTTAGAATCTATCCATATGTGAAACTCCCGCAATTTGCAAAACTTGTCTCGAAACATTAAAGCAATCTTATAACTTTAAATCATCTTGTCTAGAAGTTGAAGACCAGGTACAAGAATTTGTTAATCCTAAATCCCCAAATTCTATAGATTTAAAGCAGGTAGGTTCCATGGAAATGGTAATATAATAATTATTTTTTGTAAATAATCTCCTAACTGTCTAAAAACATTTTTTAAATAAATGTGTTACAATTTACCTTTGGTAACTATTTTCAAACCGGACGCATCGCCGATTTTAATGAAATTTGTTATATGGGGGTTTTTGGGGCGTTGATTACGAATCTTAAAAGAATTTTTAGTCGGACTCGTTTCGCTCTTGAGATATTTATTATCAGACTTGATAACCAAAACTAACCTGAATTTACTATATCTGCCCTTTTTTGCACCGAATTCTTGATTGAAAGCTAAATTGGTACTCAATATTTGATTGCCACCTCTAAAATACCCATTTTTCTAGTTATACGCATTTTTTCCATAAAATTGTAAAGCTTTATTTCCAATCGCAGTAGCCTTGGCGGTGCCAAATGATTGAGAGTGAAGCTTTGCAATTTTATAGAAAAAACATGTAAAATAAATAGAAAAATGGGTTTTTAGAGGTGAAAATCAAATATTAAGTACCAATTTAGTTTTCAATCAAGAATTCAGTGCAAAAGAAGGGGAGAAATAGTGAGTTCAGGTTAGTTTTGGTTATCAACTCTGATAGATTCGTAATCGGCGCCCCAAAAACCCCCGTTTTCATTAAAATCGGCGATGCGTCCGGTTTGTAAATTAACTTTTAGTATTAAACAGTGTTGTTAAAAAATGTAAGAGGTCATTCTACTATTGAAAATATAAAAAAAGTTTATTTAAGCATAGGTCCGCAAATTCTTTATTATCAAGATATAGGTTTTGATTTGATTTAAGGGTGCTAAACTTGTAAAAGAAAAATTAAATATCCTTTGTACAATTTTGGCCCGAGTCATGTACAATATTTTTCCTACGACCAAAAAATATTTATATACCAAAATTCTAAGTTAGTTTTTTTATATCATTAATTTAAACAGAGACAAGATAATATGACAAAAGCTTAGACGTAAATCAATGTCAATGCCATAAAATCCAAATAAAGAAATTACCTTTAATTGTGTGTAAAAGCATGTAAGTATTTAGTATTTTTATTTTAGTTTCCTTACAAAAGTGTATGCACTGTAATTTCTTTAATTAAGTTTTTAAATTGCGTAAAAACGCCTTATCACTAAACAAAACTTACAGTCCCAAATGGATTAAATTAAATTTCAACTCTAATTTTATGGCAATTTCATTTTTATTTTACCAGATATTAGCCTTTTTCTAACATGGTATAATTTATTTAGAAAAAAATCGCCTGGCATTTTGTGCTTGGGTTAAAATTTAACATCGAGATCCGTACTTTGGCATTCGAAGCTTTAGACACTTCCATTGTTTAATGGGTTGCCTATTATTATTAAAAGCATTTGCTATAAACTAATAAATTAATAAACCCTTAAACATAAAATTAAAATGAATATAATTAAAAAAAAGATAATGTGTGTTAGCACTGGTAAGTCAAAACCTTTAGTTTGTTATAAATATACTGTAAATATCTTTTTAACGGAAATTAAGCATCTGTCATATGTACTTTTCAACACTAGTGTTGAAAAGTATATTTCAACACACATGTGATATCATTCGTTTTCGAAAGGATCAAGGAGTGCGTTTTATGTCATTTTCATATGTGGTCGTGGGAAAAATTATTTTTGCATTATAGAGTAGATCAATCAGTAAGTGACCACCTATCAGTGAATGAGCTTTTTGGCATATTTTATAATATTTTAACGTTTTCCAATAATTTTCCTCTTTTTCTGACACAAAAAGATGTGAGGTTGTCCAGAAAAAGTAGCTAAATAAATATCAAGCAAAAATCAAACATTAAACTTCTTTTAAGTGGTCATTTACTGGTCGGTTGACTCTATTCTTGTTAAAACATTGATAACTTTTAGGTTTTAAGAGAGAAAACAACATTTATCAAATTTCTGAAAAGCATGTAGTATGTAGGACTTGTTTAGGTCTAGGAGAAGAAACTACTTGTACAAAATTATGTAGTTATGAGGGAGACCCATTAAAAAATATGGTTGAAAAATGTCTGCCAGAAATGGTAAAAAACGTTCTCTTATTTATGTTATTTTTGAAAATAAATTTATTCTGTAGTAGTAATGGAAAAATTCATTAATTCACAAATTCTTAAGTATTTAGAAAAACACAAAATTTTGCATGACAGGCAGTACAGATTTCGCCACAAAGATCTATAGCAGATCTTCTTTCCTTCGTATCACACTGCTGGAATAAGTCTCTTGAGTTTCTAGGTGAGTCCCAGATCGTTGCTCTTGATATATCCAAAGCTTTTGACCAGGTCTGGCATGCCGCACTTCTTATAAACTTCCCTCCTATGGTCTTTCAACTAAACTCTGTACTTGGCTCTCTAGTTATCTATCTAATCGACGTATATCGGTTATTGTGGACGGCCATGTTTCAAGCTTTCACCAAGTTAATGCTGGAGTGCCTCAGGGCTCAGTTCTGGCACCAACATTATTTCTTCTTCACATCAACGACCTTCTCTTGTCCACAACTAATTCCATTCATAGTTTCGCCGACTATAGTACCCTTCACTCCAGTTTTCAGGATCCTAAACCCATCACTAAACCTGATTTGGAAAACAAACGCAGAGCGATGCAGATATCTCTTTTGCAGGATTTTAATTTAATATTGAATTGGGGCGCCAAAAATCTCGTCCATTTTAATGCATCCAAAACACAATCATGTTCCTTGTCGCGAAAAGAGTCATCAAATACTCATCCTCTACTTATGAGCGGCCAAGTTTTACAGAACAAAGACACCTTCAATCTTGTGGGCGTCACATTTGAAAGTAACCTTAACTGGCATAAACACATTGTATCTATAGCCACGGCAGCTTCAAAAAGCTTGGATTTCTCTTTCGAGCCAAAAAGTATTTTTCCCCTTCTAATTTATACACTTTATATGTGTCCCAAATCCGACCTCCCTTGGAGTATTGTGCTCATATCTGGGGCATGGCTTCCCCCACAACCCTAAGCATTATGGATTCTATTCAAAGAAGAGCTATTCGTCTCATTAACGATCCTTCACTTACAGAAAGGCTTCCCTCTCTTGCCCATCGTCGGACAGTGGCGGATCTATCGCTTTTTTATAGGTACTTCCATGGCTTCTGCTCTGAAGAATTGTCCAGTATAGTTCCTCCACTCACGGTTCCCAACAGAGAAACTCGTGGTTCCGCGCGTATGCATCCCTATACAGGGTGTCCCATTTTGGTTGTCCCTTATGGGAAACTTGGAAACCATAAGAGATATTAAAAATCTGATACCCCATCCTCGAGCTCTTTTTGGAGAAAACATTTATGGTAAAAACAGATCATCGCTATCGCGAAGCGTTTCAGAGATACAGGGTGATTCTCGATTTTTTCACTTTTTGAAAAGGCCCTGTAGCTTTGTTGTTATTACAGATACGAGGAAACTAATTGCACATTATAAAGACACTTTTTTCCGTAGAATCCAGTGGCGTGACCAAAAATTTTTTTGAGCTGTCATTTTTGACATATGACCCAAACATGATTGAAAAGATGGCGGCCGCGTGTATTTGCTTGGTTTGTGATCGTGAAGTAAAAGAATATCAATCTTCTATTGAGTGCTCATCGTGTTGCTCTTGGTTGCACAAGGGTTGCTCGGGACTTTCCAAAGCGGAATATGACAAAATCTGTGCTGTGTTTAGGAAAACAAAGTCCCATAATTGGGAATGTTCTTCATGCAAAAAGTTGAGGTTAGAAGAATTTCGGTTGGAATCAGCAGTGACTCCCTACCCGCCGAGATTGGCGGCGTGGGCGACCCAAAAGAACGACCAGTGCTAAAGGGGCAACTTGTTCTGACCATTTAACTCTTGGACTTAGAGCCTCGGACGACGGTTCGGTAACCACCACAGAAAGTGAGGTTATACTTAAATCAAAAATTACAACCTTGTTAAAAAGACGAATGCCAGCAATAAAGACGTTCTTTCTGTTATTTCTCTTATTGTGAATCTCCTTCTGGACCAAAAAATGTTTTCCAGACTGTGCTGGAGGACATTAAGGTATCGCAGCAGGCGAGGGATGAAAGAATTGAACTTCTAGAAAGCGAAGTAGCAGTATTAAAAAGTAAATTTGATCTATTGATCGATGGCAATTCTACGGCACAAGTTGGAATAGCTGCAAAAGACACCCAGGCTACGGTTGTTTCAAACACAGATACTATTCAAGAAATTCAGGATAGAGCCTCTAGGTCTAAAAATGTTATGATGTTTAATATTCTAGAAAGTAAGTTGAAAACACCTACCGATAGAATAAAGCATGACAAAGAGCATGTTTTGGATGTTTTGCAGAGGATGGAAATAACTCCACAGCCTGACTTCAGGGTTGTTAGAGTAGGGAAGAGCAGCACCAAACCCAGACCTGTCAAAGTAATCTTTGGGGACTCAAGCACTGCAATAGAGTGCCTTAAGAGGAGATTCAAGCTTAAGTCTACGGATATTTATGTTAAAGCTGACCTCACAGAAATGCAGCGCAAATTTGTTAAGAAGCTATATCAGGAGTTAAATGAAAGGTTGGCAAACGGAGAAGAAAATCTAATAATAAGATATAAAAATGGTACCCCATATATATCCAAGGCTGTTGATCGAGCTACTTATAGTACTTCAACAAGTGATCCAAAAAACGATGTAACACCAGACGTTTGACCATTGATCATTTGGCATTATATTATCAAAATGTGCGAGGATTACGGACAAAGTTAAAGGAAATATTTTTGGCATCTTCCTCTTCAGCACATGATGTCATCTTGTTGTCTGAAACCTGGCTTACTCCCGACATAAGTGATAGTGAAGTATTTTGTGATTCCTATAGGATCTACCGCAGAGATAGAGATGGTATGTCAAGTGATAAAAAGCGTGGAGGGGGCGTAGTTATAGCTGTGAGTAATGTTTTAGACTCTACTGTCATACCTTTGGAAAACTGTAACGCGGAACATATTTTTGTTAAAGTTAAGATAGGTCACATTAAGTTTATATTTGGCTGTGTGTATTTGCCACCCCGTTCAGCCTTGGAGGTTTATGAAAGTCATGTTCAGGCTGTGAAATTTGTTTTTAATGAATATGGTAATGATCATAGGATCATTATAACGGGTGATTATAACCTTCCAGGGCTGACATGGGATTGTGATAATTTAGTTGCTAAGAATGTTAAAAGTGATATAGAAATTTTAGTATGTGAAGAAATGTCTTATTTAGGATTATGTCAATATAACTATGTTTACAATGATAGCAACTCAGTATTAGATTTATGCTTTTCTAGTCAGTACTTAAATGTTACCAGGGGTGATCCTATAGTGCCATCTGATAAATATCATCCTCCTCTTGAATCAATTCTGTCTTTTGAATCGCAAGCTGTTAGATGCAAAAATGAATATCGTTATAATTTTTATAAAGTCGACTATGGTGCTATGAATAATTATTTGCTTGAAGTAAATTGGATTAGTTTGTATTGTTTGGAAAATATTGATACTATTGTCGACGAATTTTATAAAATTCTGTTTCATGCAGTTGACTTTTTTGTGCCAAAATACGAAGTAAAAAGATCAAATTTTCCTTCATGGTTCAGTTCAGAATTAAAACGGAAAGTAATAGAAAAGAAAGTTGCTCATAAAAAATATAAAACAACAAATAAACTTCAATACTATGCAGAATTTAATGTGTTGAGGAGTGAATGTAAGGTACTGACTGAAGAGTGCTATAGTAGATATATCTCAAATGTGGAGCAGCAAATGGGGGAAAATATCAACGTATTTTGGAAATTTGCTAGGTCAAGGACACAAAAGTATACTGATATTCAGGAAACAATGTTTTTGGGTGATCGACAGGCGGATGGAGGGCAAGAAGTAGCGGAGCTTTTTGCTGTGCACTTTAACTCTGTTTACCAGAGTTTTAGTGGTCTGGTCATGGATAATGATGAGGAAGAGAAAACGGCCGGTGATTTGCAGGTTGATGTTAGTCAAATTGAGGTAAGGTTTGAATGTTTGCTTGAGTGTCTGTTGTCATTGGATGTAAAAAGAGTGCTGGTCCTGATATGCTGCCTAATAAAATGTTGCGAGAGTGTGCTGTGTCTCTTTGTGAGCCTCTCTCTTTTATCTTCAACAGATCCTTGTCTACTGGTGTTTTTCCTAGCAAATGGAAGCATTCGTTTGTCTCACCCATATTTAAGGCGGGGAACAACAGTGATGTCAAAAATTATAGACCTATTGTGGCGCAATCTGCCATTCCCAAAGTGATGGAAGTGATGATTATGCCCTCACTTAAGATTTTTAAAAATAATATTGTAGAGCAGCAGCATGGTTTTGAGGAGGGCCGTTCTACCGAGACGAACCTTTTTTGTACACAAATTACATCAGTGCAGCCATGGATGATGGTTTCGAGGTGCATGCAATCTATACAGACTTTAGCAAGGCATTTGACCTACTGGATCAGAGTGTACTCCTAAATAAACTAAAAACTTTTGGCATTGGGGAACCATTCTATTCATGGATTTCCTCATACCTTCAAGGAAGAACATTGCAAGTCAAAATGGCTGGTTTTTATCTTCAAAAATTGACGTCATATCGGGTGTGCCACAAGGAAGTCACTTGGGCCCAAAGCTGTTTCAGCTGCTGGTGAACGACATTGGGCAGCATTTTAGTTCAGAATACCTTCTTTTTGCGGACGATTTAAAACTTTATAGAGTTGTGAGGTCCGATAAGGATTGTGAGTCACTGCAGGAGGACTTGGATAGGTTGGCGGCATGGTGCTTGAAAAATAACCTTAAACTTAATGTGGACAAGTGTTCATACATTATATTTAGTCGCAAGAAGCATATGAGGGATTTTAAATACAGGTTAGGGGAGCGGAACTGCGCAGAGTGGATGTGGTGAAAGATCTGGGTGTGTGGCTGGATAGTGAACTTCGTTATACGGATCACTATGAAGCAATTATCAATAAAAGCAATCGTATGTTGGGTATGGTCACAAGAATGTCGAATGATTTTAATAATCTATGTGGATTGAGAATGTTGTTTGTTAGTTATGTACGCTCTGCATTGGAGTATTGTTGTTTAGTTTGGAGCCCCTATTACGAGATACATAAAAAACGTTTAGAATCGATACAGGTGAAATTCTTAAAACACCTAAGATACCGTATGGCACAAAGAGGTTTGCTGTTGAGTTTGGAAGAGGTGAGGTCATATCACGGTTTAACTAGGCGTGAAGACCGCAGACAGTATTTCGAACTTTTATTTTTATAAGGTTATAAATAACATTATAGCATCACCTAGTATATTGGGTAACATTGATTTTTATGTACCCCCTAGAAGTTTAAGAATGCCACCACTGTTGTCTAGTAAGCATTATAACACCCTACATGCTCAGAACATGCCCTTGAATAGAATTGTTAAGACTGTAAATGGGTTTCCCAACCTGGACTTCTTTGGTCTGTCTCTCAACTCATTTAGAAACAAACTAAAAAGACTGATTCTGAATGTTAAAGCTAGTTGTTAAGCACTCATGTCAAATTTTTATTATTGTTATACTTTTAGAGTTTATTGTAGAAAACAAATGTAAAAATGGTGTATCCGTTTGATAAATAAATAAATAAATAAATAAACATGTTTTTTTTTATTAGGGACACCCTATAAATGATTAGGTAATTAAATTGCTTGTTTTTTTCTGATTAAAATAATATATCATAGTAGGTGGTTTAATAAATTTTTTACGTCAAATATTGGAAAAATTATGATTTTAAATACGTATTTTTTATTTTAAAATTTAAAAATTTCCTATCACTTTATTGATAAATATATAAGTATGAAATTTTGGTAAATAATATATATGATGTAGAAGATTATTAATACGCATAATAAAATGATACACGGTGTCTCAAAAAATTAAAATAATTTTTTTATTTTAAAATTTAAAAATTTCCTACAATTTTATTCATTAAAATAAAGGGATGAAATTTTGGTATTTGATAAATGTGATGGTGAGAAATATTATTATATAAAAAAAATGACACAGGGTGTCTCAAAAAATTAAAATGATTTTTTTTATTTTTAAATTTAAAAAATTTCCTACAATTTTATTTTTGAATATATAAGGATGAAATTATGGTGGATAGTATATATGATAAGGAAGAATATTATTATATATATATATATATATATATATATATATATATATATATACAGTGTGTCCCGCTTTTCATGAATACACCCTGATATCTCAGTTATGAATAACGCGATTTTCTTCAAATTTTGGTGGTGATTGTATGTTAGAGAAATGAAGTATTTGGCATAGTGAAAACTTTCATTCACCATTGGCGTGCGGTCTTGGTGGGTAAAAAGACTTGATTTTTTAGGAAAAGGATATTAGGGCTTATTCAAAAAAAAATTTCTGTCAGATTTAGAATCAGCATCCCCAAAAACCCTTTAATTCATATTTTCAAAATCTCAAAAGTTGATTTTAACAGAAAAAAATATTTATTTTAAGTAACTTTTTAAGAGGTTATTTATTCCTAACTTTTTGGTTTTAATATTCTAATTCTATTATGTTTCAAACGCCTCCATATCATTCCTTTGAATTCAATACTTCGCAACTACTATAATAAAGGTTTTTCGAAATTTTGCTAAGATACGCGCGCTGTGTTAATGTTGGTATGATGGCCTGTGCTGTTTTTGAGCAAATTAATCGCAGAGTGCTTTGAAACAAAAGCTTTTGTTTGACATATAGTAATTCATATGAATTGTCAATAAGTCAAGCAGTCTTACTTAACTGTTACGAAAATGGCACAAAACCGAAGAGTAATTCTAACAATTGGAGAAAAAGTAGAAATTATCCGTTTGATTGGTAATAATGAAAGATCTTCGCGTCAGGTTAGTGAAATATTTAATGACAGGCATCATGACCGAGCACCAATAGGGTCAGTTGGGGTAAATGTAAACTGGGGTAAATGTAGACATGCCTAAAATATCAAAATCGATAATTCAAATATTTGAATTATGGCGCGAATCTATTAGTTTGTTTCGTTTCAAAGTCGGGCCCATTCGTTTTGTCCCGGCATTCGAACCGCGTGATCTCATTTAACGTATTTTACCCGACGCTGCATTTTACGTTGTCTGAAAGATTTAGCAGTCTACAAAATTGTTACTTTTCTTATAGGACATTTTATAGGTAAGTAATATTTTTTGTATCAATTGTTTCCTCTAGTACTAGTAATAACTGTGACACCAAAGATCACTAAAAATTCCCATACCAACAAAAAAATTGGTGTTTACATTTGCCCCATACTCATATGAGAATGGGGGAAATGTAAACTAGTTTTCAGGGTAAATGTAAATATGATTTTAAGTTGGATTTTGCCATAATAATTAAATATTTATTACATTTTCATTTTCTTTTTTACAGCATTAAACATGCCACGAAATTACGTAAGAAAAAGGGAAAATCCTTCGTATACACTCGAAGATGTAGCAAACGCGGTCAGTGATGTAAAAAATAAGAATATGTCTTACCGCCAAGCTGAAGAACATTATGGCGTCCCGAAGGCAGTCATTTATCACAGAATAGCAGGTAGGAAAACTTCAGTGGATAAAATGGGAGCCGGTCGTTCTCAAGTGTTGTCTCCAGAAATTGAGAATGAGATTGAAGAATGTTTGTTAATTAGAACAAAAATGGGACTCCCCTGTGATAAATTAGAACTTCGCAAATTGATTGGACAGTACGTTAAAGCATTAAAATTGACAACACCTTTTAAACACGACATACCCGGCGAAGACTGGTATTACGGATTCATGAAGAGACACCCTCGCTTATCCCTAAAAAAGGCAGAACATCTTCAAAAGTTGCGGAAAGATGCAAGAAGGCCAGACGTCATTTATCAATTTTATCAAGATCTTAAAGCAGCTGTTGAAGAACATGGTATTGCTGATGATAAGGGAAGTTTTGTGTTCAACGCTGATGAGTCCGGTTTTAATACTGATCCAAGCAGAATTAGAGGAATTGGCAGAAAAGGAAAGGCACTTTGTCGAGTATCGGGAGGATCAGGAAGGGAGTCTATTACAGTCCTTGCTTGTGTGTCTGCTGATGGCAAAGCTTTACCACCACTGATTGTTTTTAAAGGTGCGGGGGTTCAAGCCCGATGGACATCACCAAATGCTTACCCAGGTACCTTATATGCAGCATCTAGTAACGGTTGGATGGAGGAACCACAGTTTTATAATTGGTTCATAAATGGTTTCGTTCCACACGTTAAGGAATTGAGAATGTCCAAAAATTTACCAAATCAAACTGCCTTGCTGCTTTATGATGGACACTGCAGCCATATGAGTGTAAGACTTATTGAAAATGCTATTAAAGAAAATATAATATTAGTCAAATTCCCAAGTCATCTTACTGACAAACTGCAACCACTCGACAAATGTGTTTTCGGCCCACTAAAGATTATATGGAACAGACAGCTCATACAGTTTGGAAAAGAGCAGATGGGACGTGGAACAGGGAGATTAAGCAAAGATAAATTTGCTGAGCTTCTCGGACAAACATGGCAGGATGCAATGGTATCTAGAAACATACAGTCTGGCTTTTTGAGTACTGGTACATACCCAGTAGATCCAACAAAGTTTCCCGAAGAAGAATTTAGCCCTGAAGACTTAGAGAAATATAGAGCTTCTTTAGCTGCACCTGGATCAAAAATCAATACTCCACAAGTCTCACCACAATCCGAAATTCCGGAAGCAAATCAGGATCCAAGGCCTTCAACTTCCTCAGCAGTTCAACCACAAGTGCCTTCAACTTCCTCAGCAGTTCAATCACAAGTGCCTTCAACCTCAACCCAGATTTCTAGTTCTAGTGAATTATTCATTCAGAATCATTCGACTTCCCTAGTATCAGAAACAGAAAAGGCGAATCAAATAACTTTAACTGAATTTTTATACCAAAACAGGCTAAACCCCCAACATGTCACATTAGAGAAAACAGTTGTGCCAAGATTAAAACAGCAAACCTATGGGGAAGTATTAACAACAAATGAAGTCTTGAACAGACTAAAAGAGGCAGAGATGAAGAAAAAAACGAAGCAAAGAAAAACAGACAAAAACATTAAAAGTCAACCAAAGAAAAAGCCCAAAAAGTTGAAAAAATATATTCCTGAAGACTCTGAAACATCCGAGGATGAAAATGAAGTGAATCTAGCTGAGAGTGATGACAGTCCGTTGGAAGAAATGGAAGTTGAGAATGAATACATAGACCTAAAACAAATAAGTAGTATCTCAGACTTGTCAAAAGGGCAGTTTATACTTGTCCAGTTTAAAGGTGGCAAACGAGAAACGACACTTTTTAAGTACGTTTGTATGGTTCAAGACACGGAAGGTCAAGAAGTTAGAGTCACTGGTTTTAAAGCATGGGACACATCAAAAGTTTTGTTCACCATTAATGAAGCCGATGTAAGCTACATCGACATCGAGCAGGTCCTGGGACTACTTCCCGATCCCAGAATACAAATGAAAGGTGAAAGAATCCTGTACAAGTTTCCTTCAGTCGTACCGGTGCAGGAACAAAATTAAAATATTAAAATTTGTTTATTGTTAAAATTAAAATATCAAATTTACGTTAAACATATTATTATTAAGCCTACTGATACTTAACTGTTTGGTTTTTGCTTGATAATATTGCATTCATCTTTGTTTGTATCCTTTGTATCAAAAATAAATAGATTTTTTACGATTTGTTTTTAAAAAGACTTGTAGTTGCCCATAATGGGGTAAATGTAAACATAGCTCTAAACTATGTAAAATATAGTCAAATGTAATGGTTTGCACTTAGTTCACATTTGCCCCATAAACTAGACCTTTACAATGCACAGTGAAGCAGATACTTGTTCACAATTACCCCAATAGATCGGGGGTAATTGTAAACATGACATGGGTGGGGATACATATTTTTTTCCAAAAACTAGGGATTTTTATTAATGCCTATATTAACTCCTGGAAAAGGTAAGTCCAAGGAATCTATTCCCAAATTTGGAACTTTAAATAGTTTATTTAGAGGCTTGAAATTCTAGAAGTAATTTAGAAGTGGATAAATCGTCCCCAATTACCCCAATTGACCCTAAGTAACGATACTGCTGCCAAAATTAACAGATTGTTCGCAAGAACTGGATCGGTTTTCAAGACAAGACCAAGGAGGTACAATTTAAATCACAGACACTATCCAGACGACGAACGTATCTTAGCAGAATTTCGAAATAACCCAAATGGTAGTTTAAGATCAGTGGCGAGGATTCTGAATTTAACGAAAAACAAAGTATGGAGGTGTTTGAAACGTAATAGGATTAGGGCATTTAAACCAAAATTTCTACATACTCTGTTAAATGGTGATTTTGAACGGAGGTTTGAATTTTGTTTGTGGTTGCAAG
Organism: Listronotus bonariensis; assembly: GCA_014170235.1. NCBI lineage: Eukaryota > Metazoa > Arthropoda > Insecta > Coleoptera > Curculionidae > Listronotus > Listronotus bonariensis. Next base: position 34,200 of record JACEGR010007889.1, read on the forward strand.
GTAACTATCTTAACGATAGACATTTTCTAAAGAACATAATGTTTACTGACGAGGCAACGTTTACTACAAACGGTGTGGTGTCTAGTCAAAATTGTAGGTTTTGGGCCGCCGAAAATCCGAACTGGGTAATTAACTGTAAAAATCAATACAGTGAAAAAGTTAACGTGTGGTGTGGCATATTTAACGAACGCCTTGTTGGACCTTTTTTCCTGGATAATCTGAACGGAGAACATTTCCTGCATTTTTTACAAAGTGATTTTTATGATTTTCTCATGGAATTACCTCTAGCACAGAGACAAAACTTATACTTTCAATTAGATGGTGCCCCTGCACATAATTCTCTGATGGTTAGGAACTTTTTAAATGTAAACTTTCCTATGAAGTGGATAGGTAGAAATTCTCCGTTAGAACCATGGCCCCCAGATCGCCGGATATTACCCCTTGTGACTTTTTTCCCTGGGGATACTTGAAGAATAAAGTGTATGCTACAAGGCCGCGAAATAGACAGGAACTTTGCATTAGAATCAGGCAAGCGTGCCAGGAAATTACTCCCCAAACTTTAAGAAAAGTGAATTTACGTTTAAGAAGAATTGTTGAAAAGTGTATTGTTTTAGAAGGTAGTTATGTTGAAAATACAGAAATCTAAAATGATGCAATTAGTAATTTTGATATCACAGTTTTAAATAAAGGACTTATTAAAAAGGTGACTTAAAGTTATTTGTTTGCTAAAATCAGTTCTTAAGCTTTTGAAAATATGAATTAAGGGGTTTTTGGGAATGCTGATTCTAAATCTGACAGAAAATTTTTTTTTGAATAAGCCCTAATATCCTTTTCCTAAAAATCAAGTCTTTTTTACCCACCAAGACCGCACGCCAATGGTGAATGAAAGTTTTCACTATGCCAAATACTTCATTTCTCTAACATACAATCACCCCCAAAATTTGAAGAAAATCGCGTTATTCATAACTGAGATATCAGGGTGTATTCATGAAAAGCGGGACACACTGTATATATATATATATATATATATATATATATATATATATATATATATATATATATATATATATATATATATATATATATATATATATATATATATATATATATATATATATATATATATATATATATATATATATATATATATATATATATATATATATATATATATATATATATATATATATATATATATACATATATATATATATATATATATATATATATATATATATATATATATATATATATATATATATATATACAAATGATACAGTGTGTCTTAAAAAATTAAAAATAATTATTTTTATGTTTAAATTTAAAAATTCATAGCGTCCTTATTTATGAATTTGAAGCAAAAAATTTTGGTACTGTATTAGTATGATAATTTTGTATAAAAAAATAAAAATCAAAGTTATACAGGGTGTGTCAAAAATTTTTCGATTTTTTTTGGACTTTAAATTTTTTTTTTTTGCTCTATTGGTAAAATTGACATGGAGAATTCATAAAAAATAAAAAAAATAAAAAAATCAAAAATTAAAAAAACTTAATAAATTTTTAAGTTTAATTAATATAACTTGTTTATTATTGTTGTTGTAAACTAATTTTTTGTTTTTTTCTACGGAAATGTCTCCTGAGCTAAGGGATGACAGATTCCTTTTAAAACAAAAATATAAAACAATTTAAAAAACAGATAGAAGCCGCAATGCGTCTTTAAAATCATAATTTTTCCAATATTGGACGTAAAAATTTATTAAACCACCTACTATGATATATCATTTTAATCAGAAAAAAACAAGCAATTTAATTACCTAATCATTTATAGGGTCTCCCTAATAAAAATAAACATGTTTGGGTCATATGTCAAAAATGACAGCTCAAAAAATTTTGGCTACGCCACTGGATTCTACGGAAAAAGTGTCTTTATAATGTGCAATTAGTTTCCTCGTATCTGTAATAACAACAAAGCTACAGGACCTTTTCAAAAAGTGAAAAAATCGAGAATCACCCTGTATCTCTGAAACGCTTCGCGATAGCGATGATCTGTTTTTACCATAAATGTTTTCTCCAAAAAGAGCTCGAGGATGGGGTATCGGATTTTTAATATATTTTATGGTTTCCAAGTTTCCCATAAGGGACAAACAAAATGGGACACCCTGTACAGTTCAATTGGACAGGCCCCGAACTTCCCATTTCGTTCGTTCTTTTATCCCTAGAGTTTCTAGATTATGGAACCTGCTGCCCCCGGAGGTCTTTCCTTCCCCCCAAATCTTCGAGTATTTAAGTCCCGTGTCAACAAACTCCCTCTTACCTCGCTTAAGACACCCACGGTACGTTAGTATTTAGGCTTTTAGTCTTCGTGGCTTGTCCAAAGATTAAAAAAAAACTCAACTTTGAGTACTTTATATTGAGAAAAATACCAATAAAATACATTTTTTGTTGTAATAAGGGCTACTGCAGTGGCGTAGCTACTATGGGGCTAGGTGGTGTAGTGCCCCAGGGCCCCTTGCATTTGAAATAAGGGCCCCATTGGTAAGTAAGAAACTACAGAAAACAAATGCGATGGAAAATAGAAGGCAGGACTTTTGTACTGAGCTACTGAGACATTTTTTTTTTTATTTGCTCTTCATTTTTTTTAGGTCTTGGTTAGTATGAATAAAAATGGATAAAAAAACCTAAAAAGTACTGTGGACTTTTTTTCCCCTTTTAAATTTTTAGGGTCCCCATTTTACTTTTTTGCCCCAGGGCCCCTGCTGCCCTAGCTACGCCACTGGGTTACTGACTTGTTGAACCAATGTAATACATCTTTTGTGTAGGCATTTTACTCAATTTAAAGTAGTTTTGGATCGCTCGAATGAAAAAGTACTCAAATACTCAATTATTAAAAAAATCGTTATCATTCGATTTTTGTGATGAGTACTCGAACGATTTACTCGGGAGATGAAAAATCGATGATACCAGTTTTTAACTCATAACTGTAGCAATGATCAAAAAACCTATTAATTAATATGGATTTCTTGTTCTACTGAAAACCGGTTTGGGTTTGTCTAGGCAAGGGGGCAAGGGCAATACCAGTATTTATCTGCCCTTGTTGTACATCACGCGGGTGATGATGAACCACAGAATATCTTACTACGTTTATATCGAATAGTTGGTTGGTTTGAGGCGGGGTTGGTCATTCGACCATGTTTGCACTGCAGCCTACTGGCTTATTTTGCACCCCTCCCTCCCTTATTACAGAAGTCCACTGCCCTTTATCAGGTTTAGTAGATTTCTGCCAAGATGTTCATGCGGGAGCGGGTTCCCGCTATGTATGTTCCCAAATAGACTGTGTCTTTTGCGTGTCAGTGCAATGCAGTTGTATATTATGTGTGAGGCTGTTTCCTCCTCTTCGCCACAAAGCCTGCATGTTATGGGTCCATTGTAACTGCCCATTTTTTGCAACTGTTTCTTTAGATGACAGTGTCCTGTCAAAAGTCCTACTTCTTGTCTTAGCTGAGAGCGCTCCAGCTGGAGGACCTCAGTTTTTAGTTCCTTGGAAGGATCGCCCAGTGTCTCTTTCGCATGTCTTTGGCCAAGTGATGTATGCCAACGAGCAAGATGTTGTTGAGACCATCTGCTTATCGTTGTTTTCGTCACCTTTTTGGACAGTCCGAGTACTGGCTCTGGACCGTTGAACCTTCTAGACGATCCAGCTCTTGCTTATTCATCTGCTTTTTCATTGCCTTCTATTCCCGAGTGTCCAGGAATCCAGAGAAGTTCTATCCTGTTGTTCCTGGCGGCGAGCTCTTTGATACTATTCAGACATTCGATTGTGATTTTGGATGTTATTCAATGGGCATCCAAGGCATTTAGAGCAGCCTGGCTGTCTGAGAGAATGTGAATGATGTGGTTGTGATACCCTCTTCTCATATTTTTTTGAATCGAATAGTTGAAGCTAGCTTGAGTTAAAGCCGCTTTTAAAAATGGCTTGAAAAAAGCGGTATAAACGCTCTTGAAAGTGATTTGAATCGTCGAAGTCAAGCCTGAAAATAAGTAGGGTTGACTTCACTGAAGCCGATTAGAAACATGATATAAACGATTCAAGCAAGCTTAATAACTGCCTAACTTTAGATTAATACTTTCACCAACGTCATCAGTGTCAATTTTATATATGATTTTGACATTTTTATAAAAAATGTGAATTGAAAAACAGGAGAAAAAACTTTAAAACACGCTAACACCAACAACAGCACACAAGACAGGACGAATTAAAAAGTGAGGTTTGTTTTTTATTTGATGTCTACTGTGAAGTTGGATGCAAAACTGCCGCATGCGTACGACGATGGCCTGAAATGTGCTTGTCCTCGATTTTCAATCGACTTTCAAGCCACCGAAATAAACACGTAGACATGGAAATCGCTTCAAAGCCGCTTTGTTTTCAAGCGAATTTCAACTATTCGATATAAACGTAGTCATTGATAAACCTTGTCCAGTTTTATTTATACAGGGTGTCCAAGTAAAGTCTGAAAATAAATAGGGTTGACTTCACTGAAGCCGATTAGAAACACGATATAAACGATTCAAGCAAGCTTAATAAACTCAAACTCAAACTCAAACATGGCTTTATTGTCATAAAATAAAATTTCATTGACAAAGCAGTTACAAATAAAGTACTTAACCTAATATATACACTAAGGATAACAACAAATAAATAAATAAATAAAATCGGTTCACATAAATAGTAATTTAAAACGTTGAGTCATAAAATTCAGTTAAACTATAAAAGGCTTTCTCGATTAAGAGATTTTTAACTTGGACTCGAAATCGTTTTATATTTTGTATTTTTCTTAGCGCAAGTGGCAGATGATTAAACATTTTTTTACCCTCATAAATTATTGATTTCTTTACGAGGGTAGACGATGGAATAGGGAGGTACAGCATGTGAGTACGTCGAGAGGAGTATACAGAAGAATCGCTGTGAATTTCCGCCGCAAACTTACGAAAAATTAGAGAAATAGCTGCCTAACTTTAGATGAATGCTTACGAACGTCATCAGTGTCAATTTTATATATGATTTTGACATTTTTATAAAAAAGTAATAACTGCCTAACCCTCTGTATACATACTCTTTCGGCAGGCCAGCGACAGCCTTCGGTAGCGATAACCAACGAATAATTTCGATTATTTTGCAAACGGTTTGCAGCTTTGAGCACCGGGCGAAAAATAACTCGAGTACTTGACTACTCGAGTGATCACTCGATTATTCAAATGGCTCGAGTACCAAGTACTCGGTATTTTTATTCATTCGGGTATTCCCAACACTAATTTAAAGTGCCCAAAGTATAGTTGTGGTCTTAATTTTTAATTATTTAGTTAACCAATTATGGCAAACTGAAGGTTAGTTTATAGTTTTATAATAATAACTAGGCGACCGTGCCCACTTTGTTGGGTGTTATGTATATTTTTTCTGCACTTTTTTTCAATCATAATAAAATATAGCCTATAGTATTCTTTCATAGTGTAGCTCTCTAATTGTGAAAGAATTTTCATCATCGGTTCAGTATTTCCGAAAATTAGCCCTTACAATTAAAGAATTAACAATCGAACTAACTCTGGCGGGCGACACCGGGCTTTTATAAATTCAGAGAGCTGGCTTTAGGATATTCGGGAAAGTTTGAGAATATTTTCTTTTTCACACCTTATAAAGTTTAAATACTCGACAACAGATGGCGCCACAACACTTATCTGAATTAAGTTCAAATACTTGACAACAGATGGCGCCACTACACTTAATTTCCATTGAAGGATTGGAAAAGCCCTTATATCTTTAAAAATACGCCCTTTAGGTTAAAACGGAAACTTTCTTGTTCGAGGGGTGATAAAGGGCTATCACACTATATAAATCCCTTTATCGTATCGGCACTCTTTTTTAAGGTTTATCTGCACGCACATTTTATCAATTTAGTTTTATTATATATAATGACTAGTTATGATTCCCGGCTTCGCTCGGGAGTTGATATGAGATTACGTGGTAGTTAAAATAAAAAAATAAACTATGACGTAAAAAGTAAAAAACATTATTGAAAACATTTTCTCATTATTTATACTACTTGTTTGTAAACAACCCATAACCGTTGTTCTGAATGAAGTTCAAATACTCGACAACAGATGGCGCCACTACACTTAATTTCCAAGTTGAAGGGTTGGAAGAGTCCTTATATCTTTAAAAATACGCCCTTTAGGGTAAAACGGAAACTTTTTTGTTCGAGGGGGAATAAAGGGCTATCACACTATATAAGTCCCTTTATCGTATCGGGACTCCTTTTCAAGTTTTATCGGCACGCACATTTTATCAACTTAGTTTTATTATATATAATGATAATGATAATGTTTTTTTTTATTACAATTCTTATTTTTAAAGGGAATTGACCTCAGTAAGGACCCAGTGATATGTCCAGTATGTTTGGAGCAGCTAGAAGAACAATTTCATTTTATCATGCAATGTCTTGATACTGAGGAAAAGATAAATTATTATTGTGAAAATAAAAATATTTTTAAGCAGGTAGATCTGCATAGTGTGTATTTATTTTCTATGATGGATGAGAGTGAATATGTTGAAAAACAATATGGGATAATAGAGAATGGAAATTCGGAGAGGTAAGTGGTAGTAGAAGCTCTAGATTAGTATATTCTGGCTTTATGGCAGCAGGGTGCTTAATAATAAAATTATTAAAAAAAAAATGATAATTTGAATTGTTGAAAGTAAATAAATGGTTTACATATTTTAAAAAGAACATCAGGTAAAAGCATAAAATCTTGACTAGAAGGAAATATGTTTTTATTTGAGAAATATACAGTGTGTCTACGTAAGTCGGCGTCAAATGGGAAACTTTTTAATATTCATTTTAAGAAAAAGTTATGCATGGTCCAAAAAATTAAAAAGCAACTATCAGATTTTAAATTGTGTCAGTTGTCAGTCATCTAAGAGGTTTGGTTCAGCCAAAAATGTAATTAAGAGTAAAGTACTTGTATTTTTTCTAAATAGTGTGACCCATTTCGAATGGAAACAGCCATGTAGAATTCTTATTTAGTGACCAATTGGAATATATATATATATATATATATATATATATATATATATATATATATATATATATATATATATATATATATATATAATATATATATATATATATATATATATATATATATATATATATATATATATATATATATATATATATATATATATATATATATATATATATATATATATATATATATATATACGTGTATATACATATGTTAGTTGGTAGAGTTTCATGGATATATGAATGTGTAGAGTTGTCATTCCGGGAGTATATCCGTTGGTCCTTTGTGTTCCTTGCGGAATTTTGCAGACGTTTCGCCAAGATCGCACTTGGCATTTTCAATGCTTTTTAACTTTTTATTAAAAAATGACGACACCACTGGATTAAGAGTGGCTTTAAATAGCTCTGATTAAAATTTCATATATAATTACGAAAAAATTATGACAACCTAAAATTTGAAAACTCGTCAAGCTAAGAGTTACAAAATAACACACTGTATATTTTTTTCTGTAGTAGTGCCTTTCTATGATAAAGTTATATTTTTTAAAGCCTAGCCAAGCAAATTAAAATAGCCTCTAAATATAAAATTTAATTTTTAACAAAATATTCGTTAGGGTAGCGAAATCAAAAAAGTAGGTATTGAAAAATACTGTTTTGTCATTTTCAATGATGGCTTTCTCTAAAAAAAGCAACATTTATGGAAAATTCTAATTTTTGGTAAAACTTTAAACGAGAAATACATACTTATATATATTTTTGAAAAGCCGAAAAAAGTTTAATAAATACAGATAAAAATATTCCATAAGAAAAACATAAGTTGGGAATTTTCTCAAAAACTAACCAATATTGAAAAAAAACTAATTACGCCACAATATTCTGAGGAAAAAAACTACACAATTAACCTATTTAAAGTTTTTTCACAACTTTAATAGCAGACGAGTTAAAAATGATTATACACCAAGAGAGAGAGAGACCAAACACTCATCCTTTGCTTATGAGTGGCCAGGTTTTGCAGAGCGGGGACAGAACCTTAACTGGCATAAACACATTGTATCTATAGCCACCGCGGCTTCAAAAGAGCTTGGATTTCTTTTCCGAGCCAAAAAGTATTTTTCTCCTTCCAATTTATACACTATATTGTTCTCATATCTGGGAAATGGCATCCCCTACAACCCTCAGCATTCTTGATGCCATTCAAAGAAGGGCTGTTCGTCTTATTAATGATCCTTTACTTACTCAAAGACTTCCTTCTCTTGCCCATCGTCGAGCTGTGGGAGATCTATCGCTCTTCTATAGATACTTTTACGGCTTCTGCTCCGACGAATTATCCAGTATAGTCCCTCCTCTTGCAGCTCCCAAGAGAGAAACTCGTGGTGCCGCGCGTATGCATCTCTATACGGTTCAATTGGACAGGCCCCGAACTTCCCATTTCGTTTGTTCTTTTATCCCTAGAGTTTCTAGACTGTGGAACCTACTGCCAGCGGTGGTCTTTCCTTCCCCCAAATCTTCAAGTTTTTAAGTCCCGTGTTAACAAACTTCCTCTTATCCTGCTTAAGACACCCACGGTACGTTAGTATTTAGGCTTTTAGCCTTCGTGGATTGTCCAAAGATAAAAAAAAAAATGGGCAAAATCCGATTTTTGATATTCCTTACGGTTTTCGAGATACCCCGTAAAACCATCAAAAATGCAACAACCTGTACAGTTATAACTACCCAGTTAGACCTGAGTGTGTGTGGGATAATTCTGTACAGTTTTTTTAACCTGCATTTTAATTATTTTTCGATTTTTTAAATTAAGATACGTTGGCACAAAAACGAAGTTAGAAAAGCGCACGACAAATTCCAAAATCAGTTTCGGTTTCGGACAATTTGGTTCGAAACCGAAATTTTGGTACGAGATTAAGTTTATTGAACAAAGAAACTGTCTATAGGGCTATCGACCGAGGTCTTTCAAGCCCCTAAATATCTGTTTCCATTGG